>VUQG01017619.1:207628-228188 GCA_015106755.1 Etia nguti
TTTTTTTTTTGAGCGGTAATGAGCTGAAATCTAGTGCATGCCATTATATTCACAATCACAGAAGTGTTTTGGCAACGCCACACACCGCCACCACTCACCACCACTCACCACCTGCCCTGCTCATCAGATTTGTCTCCCTGCAAAAGGAAGTTGAAGAATTGCTATTTTGACAGACTGGAGGAGATCCTGCTTTACTGAGGCACACGAACAAGTAGTAGCAATCTAAAAATAGCAACAGCAATGAATAAAGTTTTTGCTTTTCTTAGTACAAAACCGTATGCCTTGCATTCGGTACAATGAATTCAGGTCAAAATTGTAACTAAAAAGTCACGCTGCACAGTGGTGCTGTGGTTAGATATGCTGCCTCACAGCAAGAAGGTCCTGGGTTTGAATTGACGGGCTGGAGTTTGTACGGTTAGCTTAGGTGCCAATTCTAAATTGCTCATAACTGTGAATGTGAAAGAGAATGGTCTGTCCGTCTGTGTTAGCCCTGCAAGCAGATTATCTCAAAAGAATAGCTACATTACATATACATTGTTACGTGTATGTTACGTGTATGTGTGTGTGTTCCTGCTAAACAGGAACAAAGTGAACAGGCACCCAAAAACACTTCTGTTGTTTTGTTTTTTTCTACTTCCATTGTGTTTTGAACTCTCAGGGCCGCCGTAGTTGTTTGCTAATGTTTCTGAAAGGGAGATGGTTAGAAATTCTTTTTATGTCAAAGTTAAACAAGTGAAGCCTGCAACCATTTAAAAAGAAAGAGTGAAATACATGAAATCCAAGTGAGGCAGATGGATAGAAATTATGTAGAATGCAATAAACCCTCCATGAGACAACAGGATTTCTTCACAGCTGAGCTGCTACTGGATACACGGCAACATATTAACCAAATTGTACAGAACACAGTAAGAGATTTTCAGAATTATAACTGAATCATAACTAAATCCCTATTTATAGGGGAAAAAACATGTTCGTCTTATCTGCTTGACAAGAAAATTACACTCAATACACCAACTACACCATGAAGACAAATACATGAGTGAGGTGAGGCCTGGGAGGATGAGCAGGAGAGTAATGAAAGGACAACCTTTCTGTTATTTAGTAAAAGTAAAAGGGAAAAAAAGAAAATGGCCTTGAGGGAGTTGAAGAGAAACAGGAAGCAGCTGGACTCAGAAACAAGCAAAACAAGAGAAAGACTGGGACGAAGGTCTCAGGAGGAAACAAAATGGCAATACTAATATTTCATTTTTAAAAGCATACATTTGTTTGTTTCAGAAGAAATTTAATAAAGGACGAGGTGTCATGTTTTCAGATCTCATCCTGGACTGTTGATGGAGGAGACTTACTGTATCAGTGTTTTCTGACAAACCTCTTCTTTTGAGACATTAGGTAAAGACAGCTGCATTTCTTGGCCTAATCAATGGAGCACTCACATTTTCAGATGTAGATTATAGAGGTATAATGTTAATTTTGGCAATAAAAAATTACATATTTTGATTGCCTGAGGTTAAGGTTGGGTTATCACCAATGATGTCTTAGACATCAGACGGGTTAAAAATGTTTGTCACTGATAATATTCTAGATGAATAAATGGACAAAATCATTACAATAATGTCCTTCGAGCTTCAAGGAAACCTTGACTGAAATGTCAATCATTAAAACATCCCAGAGGAAATCTGAGGAAAATGGGCTTAAAAAACTAAAATTTAGAGATGAAAACAGAAGTAATATCCACTAATCTTTTTGTTGTTGTTGTTTTCTTGTCAACTAAAACGTCAAAAATCCAACAATTAAAATCTGACTACATCTAAATGAATACAGTCAGGATATCCTTCTTTCAGCTCAGAGCTTGTCTTTACCATCCTGCAAAGAACCATACTTTGCATCCAGTTGTCTCAAACAGTCTCAAGGTTCAGTTTTGTTTTATTCAGCAGTGACACACAGGCTCAGGTCTGAAAGCCGTAGGTATGAACTAGGCCAAGGATCATACCTACTGCTTTTTAGCATTTGTTCAGAATTATAATTTAACGAGTATCCACCAGAAACAAATCGCTTAAGACAAAAGATGAAAGAAGCTTAAAGCTGTGTGCACCGTGTCAGTTATTAGGCAATGACAGCTGATGAATTGTTAGGTGAACATAATGTACTGTATGTTCATATTGAGCTGAAAGCTGTCAAAAGCTTGAATATGAAATCTCACACTCCTACCATCATTCACACTCCTACACTTTTAATATGGTGTCCTAAATGACCTCATAAAAGCATCAATTTATCTAACACCTGTGCTGCAATACATAATAAGGAAAGTACTTGTATTAAATATTTCCATGTACAGTATTTTTTTATTCTATTAATTTTTAAATCTTGTATCTAGAAGGAGCAGCTTACTTTATATTTCAAGTTTGGTGTCACAAATTTCTTCATTGCATTTCAGGGATATTAAACCCTAAATTGGCTTTGACATCAGCTGTTTTTCAAGTGTATTAAGCACAGAAAGTTTTTTTTTCTTCTGACTTTGCCATGATTAATTAGAAGAGAGTTCCAAATCTGAACTATAATCTGGAGTAGGCAGTATTTCCTTATGCTTGGAGAGGGTAAAAATGGTCCACCGGCAAACTGGACCAGTTTTCAAAGGGACAAGCAGGTAATACAGTACAATGTAGTTGTGAATCTTTGTGGATTAAAGAATCAGAAGTGCCAAAAACTGGAGTTAATACCAAGACATCCCGATGTTAAAATGTCCCGCTTTACAGCAGAAATAAAAATGTTGAAAGTCTCATACAAAAAACATCTTTTATTCTCTGTAGTTATTGTTTTGCCCATTTGTAGTAACTACATTACCCATTCATTTACCCATTTGGGTCTAGCTGTCACTGTCCAAAGTATCTTTGGATAAGACACTTACCTCTAGATTTTCTTTTTTAAGGGTTAGGCTTATAGTTAGGACTGGATCAGGTGACCTCCTCCCTTAGTTATGCTGCAATAGACTGGGGGTTTCCCATGATGCACTGAGCACTTCTCCTTTTCTCACCCCTTTCACTCACCATGTGTTTATACACCACTCTGAATTTAATTATGAGTTATTATTAATCTCTGGCTCTCTTCCACAGCGTGTCTTTTGTCTTGTCTTCCTCCCCTCACCCCCAGGCTGTCACAAATATGGCTGCCGCTCCCTGAGCCTGGTTCTGCCAGAGGTTTCTTCCTATTAAAAGGGAGTTTTTCCTTCCCACTGTCACCAGAGTGTTTGCTCATAGGGGGTTGGGTTGTAATATTGTAGGGTCTTTACCTTACAATATAAAGCACCTTGTAGTGACTACTGTTGTCATTTGACACTCTATAAAAAATTGAATTGAATTGAATTGAATCGAGGTTTCAAGTTCCAGAGCTAATTAAGTACATTTCATATTCATGTTGTTATCAAAACATAAAGTCTACTGGCCAAGCAGAAACCAGTGGCAGTAACATTTGGGATAACACCAATGAGCATGCGCAGCAGACTACGTACCAGAAGCGAGCGTGTCTGTTCCCATTTGTGCCAAGAGAACAGTTTTCATTCAAGTGACCTATTGTTAAGCTCTGGTATCCAGTTCTCATTAATTTATTTATAGCAGTGACTCATCCACCACACCCTACATAGTAAATGCAGCAGCGTGAGCAATCCATGTTTTGTTTTTATTTCACCTGACATTAGCAGAGTTGCACATTGGTTTTTAAATCGTAAATAGAAAGTACCTTACATCACAATGTCATCACAGCTGTGTTTTACTTTAACAGCACTACGCTGCATGCATTTAGTGTAGTGCTCTGCAGCACCTTACAGAGGTTTATTCAGGAACAGTCAGACAAACCAAGATTTAACATTTCTAAATTTGGCCTTTACAACAGAAAAGCTTCAAGGATTACTGGTGATTCAGTTTAACCCCTTCACTGAGCTATTTAGAGGTAGGCAACCAGGCTTATGTCCACACAGAGGAAGACGCATGTCCAGGCAAGTAGATATAATTATGAATGATGTGTCACGTCCTCTTGCAGAGAAACCTTGCAAAGAGCGCTTTTTGTTACTGAGCACAGGCAAAATCAAGAGTCATGCTCATTGACATGAATTTGCTCCCAGAGTCTGTGTGTGTGGGAATTAGACTAACCAGACAGTATTCCCATGTTGCTTTCAACAGCAACACAAACACACAAAGATATCCGGTGGGCTGCTGGGGTCACAATGTGTGTGTGCGCAGGCCTGTTGCTTACTATGGAAATGACATAAATGCATAACTGCTGCACGTAATAGAGCTCCTGTTTATTTTATATTTTATTTGTTTATATCTCAGTGTGTGCGCGTGTGTTTACCTCTGCTTCATATGACCATGCGACCTGCATTTGTTTCTCATGTGCCTTTGTCTAAGTAAATATGTGTGTGTGCGTGTGTGTGTGTGTGTGTGTGTGTGTGTGTGTGTGTGTAGGCATACTTATTTCTATGTGTAGCGAGTTCACTTTGTTACATAAGCGAATTACGTTACATAATGTTTATTTTTTCTTAAGGAAAAACACCTGTAGTGTTCCATAGAGTGTGCTAGTTAGTATATATATAAGTGTTAGCTTAGCTTGACTCTTTAGCTGGCAAACCTCTGGCATCCACTTACAACCACCGGGTATTTGTCCTGTGCCTCCCCCAACACACATACACAATCACATCATCCTGCAGTTAGCACATGCTGGCAGCAGGGTGAGGGGGGGGTCACAGCTGGGCAATTCTTCTATGTCTTAGTTTCACTGTTTTTTATTTTTAATCATGCACACAGAACCTTAAGTCAGTACCAATCAACACACGCTGTAGCACATTTCCCCTTTTCTCTCAAACTTGCATCTAAGCTCACTAAATGTCAACTACCAACATAACTTTATTTCCTTTAGACATATTTAGCTTGTTTCACTTTCTTCAGATAGACCAAAAAAGCATGCATATCTTTAATGTTCAACAACAAGCAAGTCTTGCAAATGCCCTATTCTTCTTATTTATACTAGCAAACCCTCGCGCTACTGGTGGGAGACAGGGTACTTATATAAAATCCTTGAGGTTCGATGCTATAATGTATTGGTTTGACATTCCATTCTATACTATAGCATTCATTTTGTATTATGACATTCCCTTCTGTACTGTGACATTAAATTCTATACTCACATTCTATTCCAATAAAAAAAAGATGGCAGATGATTCAAATAAATTACTATAGTATAAAAAGCATAAAAACATAAATGTATTAATATTTATGTTATGACATTCCAATTTGTATTACAAAATTCGATTCTCTGTCATGACATTCCATTTACGGCTAGGCGATATGAAGAAAATCTAATATCGAGATATTTTTGGGCTATATCATGATACACAATATATATGACGATATGTTTAAATAACGTCCAAAAACAAATGTTATTTTCAACCACATAGTGCCTAAAATTCTTTGAATACAAAAAATCGGAATGAATTGAAATGTTTTATTTAAACCATTTTTTTAACCATCAGTTGCACACAGAGGTTTTTCAAAAATGACAATACTGTTACAGTACGTCTCTGTGGTCAACACTAGACCTTTACCAAACAAAAGATCACAGCAACAAAAAAGTACATCAAGCAAGAGTTCACGAGACAAAATAAAACAACTGAAATTAGAAAGGTGCTCTTTTGTGCTTATAACATATAAAAATTGTAAAATAAAAAATGTGATGACCTCATATTACAGAAACAAAAGTCTAGATAGTGACTATAAAAACGACTGACCAAGAACAGTCACAGGTATCATAGCTGGTTAATTTAAGTTTTCTTTGGTGTACAGTTTAAAACATTCCTAATTTTGCAGTGGTTGGCTGACTGGTGGAATAAATTCATGGCACTGCTACCTTTTGCGGCAATAGTTTTACGGCATGTTTTGCAAATTACCGCATTTTGTTCGACATCCTCCTTGTGAAATCCGAACCACAGCGAGTCTCATTCACTCGCTCATCTGAAACGCCCCCTGTTGCCATATTTTTCCCTATCTGGTAGTATATAAACACGCATGCTCAGCGCAGTGAGCCAGGACTAAATTTTTCCGGTTGGGATGAGGCAGTTAATGATGCATTTGCAGCGTGTGGGAGAAAAAAAAAAACCTCACAGTGAATTAAGACAGCTTAACAGTGCCATGGCAATTTATACTTGATGGATACGACAAAGTCATTTTAACCATCGTATGTGCAAAAAATTCTCGATAAATCGAGTATATTCGATATATCGCCCACCCCATCCATTCTGTGTGATGACATTCCACTCATAGTGCCATAGGCAATGTTTATGCGATATTTCATCAAGACTGGCGCCCTCATCTAGGAAGAGATATGGAACATACAAATATCCATCTGTACATGTGCTACAATCATTATAGTATTATTATTATATCTCTTTCATATCTCATATAACATATCAATATACAACTCTTGTTACTATGCAGTGAAGTACAAACAAAATATAACATATAATGTGAAATGTGTTATATTGTAGCTGATAAAATGAGAGAATAACAGACAGCACAATGAAAGATTACCATAACTTTGTGGTTCATAAGACTTGTACATACACCGACCTCACTGTTTGAAACTTTGGCCATTTCAATATGAGCGTCTTCCATTTACAGGAACTACTGTAATACTGTATATAACACATAAAACAAGGACAAGAATAAGAGTACCTCGTTAATACTACAACAACTTTTGCTGCTGCATATTGCTCCACTGAGCTATGTGAACTGATATTTTCCTTAGAAACATCCAGATGGAATATTTACTTCACTGTATTTTGAAGAATCTGCCTCTGAAGTCTGATGTCATTAGCCATTTCCAGGTCCAAACTCTTTTTTTGGTGCCCAAACGCAAACAAACACTAGCATCACTGAGAGATCAAAATGGCCCAAATTCTTTCATCTCCAATAAAAATGTTCAGTGTAGCTGCTCACTCAGGTGTTACAATAAAATTTAAAATCTAGGCATCAAAAAAAGAGGATTTACTCAGTTTAACAGAGGAAAATTAGAGAAGTTAGAATGCCTGACTGAGAGATTTAAAAAGAAAAAAAAAAACATATATTAACAGAGCCATTGTTAGGAAAATATAAACACATTAGCACAGCAAAGATCCACAACACAAGAATCTGCTGCTGCGTGGTTTGGATGACTTGCTATGAAAAAATTCCTAGCCCTAAGCTTCATGTACCCCTTGAAATCTTAATTAGCCTCAGAGTAATTCTTTTCTGAAGCCTTCAAATATACTGGTGTCTAACTGTTTGCCCCTTTGCTATAGTTACATTGTAAGGTTATAAAATGATCACAGGCTTTGGATTGAGTTGTATACATTAAACTTGTCTCAAATACTTTTTCACAGCAAACATTTTTTGCTTCTTACAGTAGGAGAAACACAGGTGGCATACTCCAATACAGCACTAATGACACCAAAGAATACCTGCTAAGACAACACAACACACAGACCAGCCCGTCTGCACCCTTCAGCGATGACAGTATCTCTAACCAGTGTGTCACAGTGTGTGTATGTGTGTTGCAAAATGTCCTGACACACTTCTGGACTTACCGTTCTACTAACCGCCAGCACACCTCCTCTCGCTTCAGCTGCTCGATTTCTCTCAGTCTTTCTCTGTCTCGCCGTCCCTCCCTCTGCTGTCCTAAATTCTATTCAGGCAATAACAGAATGACATTTATCATAATCTGTTTCTGGCTAGCTGTATCTTTCCCTTCAGCTCTCTTGTCTCAGTTTTACCACCCATCTTTTCTTAGTCAATCATCAACTCCTTCGTTCTCCTCTTTTTCTCATCCATCCATCCATATCTCTGTTCCTCAGTATGACCCCATCCTTGTTATATGCTGTGGTTTAAGATGCAGATCCAGAGTATTTGTGTGATTCGCATTGCTTCTTATTAATGAAATCCCTTATAGCACAAAAATGCTTTTGTGGTTTAAGTCCTATGCAGAAAAGCACACAGGGTGTTGGTATAAACCAAAATCCGCTCTAACTCTGAAAAATACTTTTTGTCACTACCCAAAGATATTTATTCTGTATTTTTTAAAATACAAAGAATATATATTATTATGTCAAGGTCAAATTATATTTCCTCAAGCAAAATTTGAGGTACTTGCATTTTGCCCAAGTATCTACTTCTTCTAAAAACTTCACTTTTTACTCATTTAATACTGTAATACACATAATTTACACACCTCAGATTCTTTATTGATCATGTAGCATATTGGAAAGGCATCTGATCAGTCCAGCATCATTAATGGGGTTAACTTAAGAAAGAATCAAATGAGACCTAAAGATGAACTGTGACAAGCTTTCCAAGAGTCAGACCAAAAATCAGTCTTAAAGTACTAAATTAATTAAGTCTAAAACCAGTCCAAAACCAGTCTAATCAATGTAAAACTAAAACCAGAGTAAAACTGAGTTTTAGCCTCTTGAAATTTATAAGTTCAAAAACAGTATAAAGTAAGTCCAAAAGCAGTCCAAAATGCATATTTTCAAGTCTAAGTTTGAAATCATGATTCCAGTTCAAAACCAAGTCAAAAGACTAGCTGATACCCAAGTTCAAAGCACATCCAAAAGCAGTCTAAGAACCTGAGACAGTCTGAATCCAGGGCTGTGATTTCTCGGTCTACTTGCCAATTACTTGAAGAAACAGTGCTAATCAGAAACAGAACTAATCTAATAACTGCTAACACTCCAGAAAAGGTATCCAAACAAAAAAAAATCCATCTCTGATGAGTTCATTCCTGCCTTATATTGCTAAAGGTGCTGAGACTTTTTTTTTATAAAATCTTTTGTATCATTGGATTCCTAACTGTGGTTTCAGTTATGAATCCTTTTCTCTGCCTTGTTTTCCATTCTCTGTTTTTATTCATGTGAGTTTACTTCCTGTTTCATTTTGATGGTTAGCTCCTCATGTGGTTTCTGTGTTTTACTTCCTTCGTTCTCCTTACCTGTCTTGTTAGCATCTGTATTTAGAATGGTTAAAACGTTTACATGCGTTACAAGTGGTAGTGGACTCTCTTTTAACTGAACTGCTCAATACTCAGAACAATAGAAAAGTCCAAGAAACTCAGTGAAGATCTAAGTAGGAGTACTGTAGAATTCCACAAGTACGGAAGGTCTTCTGGAGCCATTTCCAAACAAGTGCAGATTCCAAGATTCTTAGTTTCAGCATTTGTATGTAAGTAAAAGTTATTCAGATGTGTCACCACTTTTTCAGGGTCTGAAAGAAGACCCAAACTGTCACTGTCATATCAGAGGAAATAGGATGTTCAGTAACAACCCAGTAAATAAGGGACATCGACATGGACTGAGAGAAATTGGACCAAGAAAGAAGACCCTGCTTCAATATTGGCACCTTCAAGCTCAACTAAAATTGGAACCTGCCCACATGGACAAGCCAAATGCCTGGAGAAAAGTTTTATGGTCAGACAAGACAAAGAGTCACTCAGTTTGGTCACAGTGACAAGAGGTATGTTTGGAGACGTAAAGGTGAGGTTTTCAAATCTAAGAACACTGCCTCATCTGGCAAATATGGTAATAGCATCACGCATCAAGCTCTGGGGCTACTGGTACATTACACAAAGTGGATGGAATAATGAAGGAGGGCTATCCCCCAGTTTTTCAACTTCAACTCAAATCGAGCGCTAGATGGTTGAAACTTGGACACTGAATGTTTCAACCAAATACTGTAGTCTGCTTTCTACAGTCACTGGTTTCAACAGGACAGCCACTGTAAACACACATCAAAACTTGTTTTGACATGAATAAAGTAGGCTCGGCTTAAGTTTCTGGAATGGTCTTCCCAAACCAATTTAAATAAACACATATCCATCCAGCAAAAGTTGTTAATGGCTATCAAAAGTGTCTGCTTGAGCTAATAAGCAGGGACAATAAACCAAATATTTAGTGGGGGAATGTGTATTTGAGCCTGTATGTATACTTTTATTATTGTATATTAGAAAAAATCCCAAGTAAATTCAAATACCTGTGCACTTCTGTTTTTTTAAAGTTATTAAGATATATGCTGTAAAATCTTTCCAGACTGGAAAAAGACAGTTGAAAGAAATCATCAAAGCCCAAAAGTACAATGACATTCAAACCCACAATGTGTATTTAAGCTTCTGACCATAGACGTATGTACAGATCTAAACCTGTGCTTGAATCCGACATTAGTTTGCAAGAAGCAGACTACTGTTCAAGGCTCAACATCATTTTTTGTCACTGCAACGACTGATCAGTACTCAGACCCAAATGTTCCGTCTCCTTTAACACAATCCAGTCTCACAGGAAGTGTTGACTTTATATTTGTCATGTGTTGGCATACATGAATGTTTAAAGAAACAGCTTCCAAAATAATGTGATTTAATGTAACAATCACAGCATGTTGTGTGTATCAAGGGGTTAGAAGTGTTCGCATAACCATCTCCATGGAGACCACATGAGTCACTTCTTTTATATTACCATATCGTCTCCTTAGATAATATTTTTAGTCTGCATATTTAACTGTAAATGGCTTCATGAAAGATCAGAACCCGAGCAACAAATTCAATTTGTTTATGAGGATGAAGACATGAATGACCTATAAAATACCCACTGGTCTTTTAATAGAAAGTTTTCTTCAGTAATTTGTAGCCCCAGAATCACACATTGTCGCTCCTGGTTAAAATTTCCATCTCTTCTTTACCACATTTACCTATTTGACTCACAGCACTGTCATTAATAAGAACGTGTTTACATGCAGTTTAGTCAAAGTGTCCGTTGTAACGTTTTCTGACATTACAGATTTATCAGCTAATCTGCAAATTACAAAAGACAAAACAAAGTAGTGTTTTACATGCATTTGTCAGGAAAAAGTTAACTATGCTAAAATTGCACTTTTAAGCTTATCCTAATAGTTAGCTGTTTAGTACTAGCATTATTTTAGTTGGGCTAATGGAGGGGCTAATATGGAGCTTATCTTACTGAGTCAAATGTCTGGATAAGAGTATGCAGCACATTAAGTTTGTTTGTTAAAGATGATATATCAGCTAACACTGGCCTGTGTAGGCTACATTATCAGCTAAAGATCATTTGTTTAGCCTAGCATAGGCCTTATAACCTATTATTAATATTATATAAGGGCCATAGTGCAGCGGTCCCCAAACCCCGGGCCGGGACCAGAAAGATAGGAAAGATATTAGATAGAATATTGAAAGGAAAATTGTTTTTGTTAAAGTTATTGCTTAAATAGTTTAAATTACTAAATGATAGTAATCTCTAGAAGACATTTTCTGAAAATAGATTTACACATTAAAAACCCCGAGGGTGTTGAGGCGGGAGTCAGTACCCATCACGACTCCTAGTATCACGGCTTTAGTTGCTGTTTCATTTTTCTTCATCTCTCTGCATAAATCTGTGTTCTCCCTTGTTGTGTCGAGAGTCTCTCTTGAGAAGTTTTTATTGTTTTATTACTCCCATACTACTAGGATCTTTTTCTCCCACAAGCTTTGCTTTTGCCCCCTCCGTCACTCTTTTCCCTACCCGTCTCTCAGCTGGAAAGGACACACACTGGGATGTAATGAGAGCAGACACCAATGTCTGCAGGAGGCAAGCTTTCATAGGCCATCCTGGATCACTGTAACCATGGAAATAAGTGCCACTACTGTGACATGCACGCTCGTACAGATGTGACGCTCTAGACTCCTGAGACAACAAATGGATTCATTCTGAAAAATCTTTACTGTAAGCAATGTGGCACCACACTGCTCCACAGGGGCAGCTAGGACCCCCAACAACACCGTAATGCCTTCAGCGACACAAATGCCAACAATAAATAACACAGAAAAACAGTAAGAACGTCATGTACACACTAACATTTCACAAATATCCCAATATAACATGGGGTATGTAATTTAAAGAACTAATGAGCTACAAGACAAACACTAAATTCTGGTGTAAGAGGGGTTGAAACTCACTTACTCTCTGCCACATTTCTAGTGTCTGTGATCAATAAGCTAATAAAAGACACCAAAGGAAGTGCCTGGTCACACCAGAAAATGTCAAAGCAAAATTCGTAAAATTCTTGTGATGTATGTATGTTATGTTATTTTATTTTAATTTATTATAACACTGTTTCGAATTGTTATTTTACTATTTATACTTATTTATACCTATATTAGCTTGCCAGGCACACGTAAACCATTTTAACTTGCACTAACAATTTTGGGTTGAATCTGGAAACTTTCCAAATTGTAATCAATAAATAATGGCCCAGTTGTATCTGAGGTCAGTACAGTAACACACCCCTGGGAGACACACAAGCCTTATAACACAAAATGCCACCAAAAAAAAGAAAGTTGATTTTATTAAGACTGGCGATCTCAAGAGATGTGACTAAGAGACTAAGTACTCTTTTACTGAGTGTAAGGAGAGGCCTGTTTTTTCATTGTCACGACATGATTAATGTTTACAACGACTGAAACGTGTGTCGTTATTTTGATGCCTGTACCCACACACTAGCAGGCATTTACAGAGAACAGAGACTTTGCTGGACTAAAGCGGCATGCGAGTTCACCTCTTAGGTTCAAATTTCAAAGTGATGAAGTTTTAAAGGTAAGTTATAATTTTATGTCCAGCCATTACCATGGCAGCACACTAGGCTGTATGGTATCATAGTTACAGGTAGAGTGCATCATTCTGTTTTTAATGATATGTCCCACAATAGAGTCTCTTTGTACAAGTTTCTCAACAGGCTATGAGAGACTTGTACAAATATATGCAAGAGCAAAATTAAAGAGTCATTATTTTGTTTTCACATCAGGATGTAATTTGGTTACTCAAATGCCTCCCAGTACCAGTAGCTTGTGAATCAGGTTTTGTTTGGCTCTGCGGTATGATGCCGAAGAAACCTTTTTGTTAACTTCTGGTAGGCTGCCTCAGGAATTCATATGGGCCAAAGTGTGTGTCAGAAAGTTATGTGAAACATGCAAACTGACCCTGGATCTGATTCTTATTTATATCTTATTTGCCTTAGTGAGGCTGAGTTTTACACCATTACAATAACTTACACAAAAGATGCTACACAAAGAAAGTTTGGTTGAATGGTGCATCTGTGAAGATAACAAGTTTCCAGAGTACTCAAGTGAACAATGAATAATCAAGTTTGCAGTGATGTCCAGAACCATCTGTTTTAAATGGCAATGAATAGACAAATGACAACTGTACCTGCTGTTCAGAGTACTTTATAAAAGGTCAGAACTACCAAAGCAGTTTTTTAAAAGTTCACCCACACTGCAATTTACCTAAAAGAGCTATGCAAATGTAGTTAACCTCATCATTTACCTTGCAATGAACAGATTTCACAGAGGTAGGCATGCCTTACATGGTTGTATTATCACTTTGTAGCTCAGGTGGAAATAGTGAGACACTATAGACTCCAGCCTGAAACTGAACTGGTTATAGCATATTGCTAACTATATAATGTTATAGACTGTGTTTATGTGTTTGCTGTTTGCTGATCAGTGTTGGCTATAACATGTTAAAGAGTTAGAAAAGTTATCTGCACGACAAGTGGATAGAAAAAGGAAAAAAAACATCAAACTGTGGTCTACAGCCATTTATGGACATTTATGGATTTTTATCTTTACTGCACAAAAGGACAACAGTGTGGTGGTGAGTAGTGCAAACCACTCCCAGGACAGAAACAACTGTATTATACTCATGACACGGTGTTGTCTCTTTGCAAGCATCCTGGGCAGACAGCATGCCAACACAACGTTAGCCAGCAACCCAGAGTGATGATATAGCCAAGGCCGAGCCCAGCCCAGCAGCCAGAGGCTGAACTTCAGCAGTTATGAGCAGTCAGGCTGCTCACCACTGTTTGAAGTCATTTTGGACCAACTTTGCTTTGTGTTGTTGGCTTTGTGTTAATACGGAAACGAAAACAAAGAAAAAAGTGTCCTCATTAGGATTGGTATTGGTGTGTGGAACTGTTGCCTAAGGTTTTTATTGTTAAATGGTAATTATGAGATTAAAAAAAAAAAAAAGTCACTGTTTTATTTATAGCCTATAGCACATTTAAACAACAAAACTTGACCCAAAGTGCTTTATAGTACATGAAAAGCTGAAAGGTGTGTTTTTTTGTGTTGACTAATTATTGTGGACAGTAAAAATCAGTGATTTAGTGATCATTAAAATCTGTTCAGAATTTGCATATTGATGATGATTCATCTCATAAGTCATAAAATACTACTGCCTTTATATGTAACAGTATTGAAACTGGCAATACCGTCTCAAAATTTGCAATATCGCACAACACTAGTGGGCAACGAACAATGTTTCCTAGTCACAAGAAGGTTGCAGTCCTATTTTTTCTCTAGTGTGACAGAGCAATTGAACAGACAGGATGGTATCAAGCATAATTAAAGAGTAAGATACTGGCATCTGTGAATTTACATAGTTTTCTATTTCACATTATATCACCAAGCTTACTTCACCTAGAATGCACATTATTAAAAAAACAACTATCGGTCATATTTCTGTCCACTGGTGTCTATGAATTGCCTGGTGGGCTATAGCAGAGCTGGTTGCAGAGTTTGACAGCAGCAGGATTGCATAATAAGATGCTAAAAGCTTGGAAATACGAGGTCGGCCAACTACCTCAGTTTCTCTGACCTACATTTGCTGCTGCCGCTGCTGCTGCTGCAGGAAAAGAGAAAAAAATAACATCTATCTTTATGATGCTGTTGCAGCTGTGGCATAAATTAGTGAAAGCGAGGGTTGGTTTCTGACATGTTTCTAATTCTGTGGTTCCACGATCAGAACTTTGTGGTGGAAAAGCTACATCAGTAGCTGATTTTTCATGTACATCTCCAAAAACCTTCTTAAGGCAGTATTTTGAGGGGAGAGCTTTCCACACAATGACAGTCTTATACAGGTGATCAGATCAGAAGACTGGTAATGGATGAACCCATTTAAACAACAAGCCTTGTAACTAAAGGCTTGTTGTGCTAAAATTATCGATAAACTACATTTTTAAAAAAACGATGCAGTTTTGATGATTATTGGGAGCTGTCCCAGAAAAAAAGGAAAAATGGGATCTGCTCTTCCAGTTTATTGAAAATTTAGTTTCTTTTTCTATTGCAGGTACACTGCAGTCAGTGGATATGAGGCTGACACGCGCTGCTGCACAGCTAATGGTTTAGTTTGTAGATATAGTGGGTCATGCCTTTCCGAATTTCAATTACATCAGGTGAGAGCACACAAGAGCACACAAATACACACACACTATCAGCCTCATGCTGCTCTCAGGTGTGCCATAAGAGCATCTGCATTTGGTCCAGTTTCATGCTTCACTGGTAGCTCAGATAAGACCTGTCTTCTCTCAGCAGGTAATTGTACAAAACAGATAACTAAAAAGAAAAATCATATTTGTACACAAATACATGCATGTAGGGCTACACACACATTTCTTGGCACAAAGGCTTAAAGTAGGAGAAGTTGCCTGAAGGCATCTCTGTTACACACTCTCTCCCACTTGGTCCATGTTATTGACTTTAATAAGACGTCTAGACAAGACATTTGCAAGTCTCAAAAAAATACGCCAACACAGAAACATATATATAAATATAAATATGCTGATATATGAATACAAACATACTCTAAAGAAAAGTAGAGGAAATAGAGACAGTGAGGAGACCAAATAATGTTTTATTAAAGACTCAAATTATATAATTTGTAGAAAAAAAATTATTTAGTTGTAGCTAGAGCCAATATTATTATCAGTATTTGAATATTATCTATTGCACATTGGGCCAGTACTGGGTATATTGATGCATATTTTGTACAAATTAAGGGTGTCAAAATAACTTTGATTTAAAAATGAATTATTAATATTGTGTCAATGATGCACATATGATAATCTCACAAGCAACTTTCTAATTGTTCTTTTTGTGTATTTGTACAGTTATAGTTACATACTCTCCTGCTAACCCTGTGCACTTGCATTGAGTTAGCAAGTTGAAATCACTTGCCAAAAAGACAAAAAAAAGTTATAAAACAATTTGAATGACACCACCAGTTTTCCCCTCTGTGAATCGCTACCTTATCTTGGTGGTGGAGGGGTTTGTGTGTCCCAGGGATCCCAGGGATGTTGACTGGGGGCTTTTGCCCCCTGGTAGGGTCTCCCAGGTCAAATTGATTTTGGGTGATGGACCAGACAAAGAGCGATTCAGAAGACCCCTATGAGTGCACAGTAGAGGGAATAGTTCACCCTGCCTGGGATAGGGTTACCAGGGCCCCGCTCTGGAACCAGGCCCAGGGAGGGTGCCCGAGGGCAAGCGTCTGGTGGCCTGGCCTTAGTCCATGGGGCCTGGTCAGGCACAGCCTGAAAAAGGGACATGGGCCTATCTTCCTGTACGCCCACCACCCGCAGGAGGCGCCGTAGGGGTCGGGTGCAATGTGTGTTGGGTGGCAGCCAGGAGCAGAGGTCCTGGCGGACCGATCACTGGCTACCAAGACTAGCAATTGGGATATGGAATGTCACCTCTCTGGGATGGGGAAGGAGCTTGAGTTAGTGCTTGAGGTTGAGAGGTACCGGCTAGATATGGTCGGGCTCATCTGAACCCATGGCTTGGGCTCTGGAACCAGTCTCCTGGAGTGGAGCTGGCCTCTCTCTCAGTCTAGAGTTGCCCTTGGTGAGAGTCAGCGGTCTGGGGTCGGTATCCTAGTATCCTCTCAGCTTGCTACCTGTACATTGGGGTCTCTCCCAGTGGATGAGAGGGTTTGTTCCCTGTGCCTTCGGGTTGGGGAACTGGTCCTGACTGTCGTCTGAAAAACGATTCAGAGTACCCAACCTTCTTGGAGTCCCTGGGCGGGGTGCTGGAGGATGCTCCGCCTGGGGACTCTGTTGCCCTACTGGGAGACTTCAACACTCACGTGGGCAATGACAGTGAAACCTGGAGGGGCCTAATTAAGAGGAATGGCCTCCCAGACCTAAACCCGAGTGGTGTTTTGTTGTTGACTTCTGTGCAAACCACAGTTTGTCCAAAACAAACACCATGTTCGAACATAAGGGTATCCATAAATGCACGTGGCACCGAGACACCCTAGGCCGCAGGTCAATGATCAATTTTGGAATCATATGATCAGACCTGCGGCCATATGTTCTGGACATTCGGGTAAAGAGAAGGGCTGAGCTGTCAACTGATCGCCACCTGGTGGTGACTTTGATCACGTGGTGGGGGAGGATGCTGGACAGAGCGGGCGCACCTAAACGTATAGTGAGGTTGCGCTGGGAACGCCTGACAGAGGCCCCGGTCTGCGAGATCTTCATCGCACACCTCCAGCAGAGCTTCAACACCATTTGCCATCTCACTATATACAGTGATATAATGAACAAAAAAAAGAATATGATAAATGAATATACATGTCTGTGTTTTAACACATGAGTGAAGTGAACAAGTACCTCAGGCTTGGCAAATACCTCCCATGTCACATTTAGAAATAAAACTAATGTCTACACAGGTGGCATTTTATTTTATGCAGTAATTTATTTTCAATTTTGCAGTTTCTGTCCTCCATATTCTTCATCCAAGAAATGAAAATATTCACTCTCCTACATGATAAGATTTTCTACCCATTTGCCAAGTTGATTCATTCTTGGCTTGGCTGCAAATGATCTTTCGGGGAAAACAAATGCCATACTTGAGCGGTTACATGACCTATAAGCTAAAGCCTTTTTTTTTTCAAAATTGAGCACTTAAGTAGAAGTGCTTTTAAAATGCTTTAAAGAACCAAAAATTTTCTAACAGTTCTTTTCCTGCTTCACCATAAGCTTAAGAACCCTGAGTATATGAAGTATCTGCTCTCCATTTGCCACAGGCAAGAGAAAGAATGCAACATGTGTGAAGAGAAAACCCACTGTGAAGAGCGTGCCACTCATCAGTGTGAGTCCAAACAGCTGAGAGGAAAGTATGATGGACAGGGGCTCCTGATAGGGCACTGAGACTGAAAGAGCAATGTGGGACACAATGGGAGCAGGACAGAAGAGCAATGAATTGAAGACAGAAGAAGAGTGAGTGTACGTTTCTACATTCATGCTAGAAGGCACTTAAAGCGAGCTGTACTGACAGGTGGGGATAGAGAGGACAGCTTTGTGCACAGGCTGATACAGAGAAGCGCTAAATAAATCAGCCAGCGCTGCAACTAAGTGTGACTGAAATGTTTACGATGTGCCAGCAGCAGAGACAGACAGGCCAAGGGAGGAGGGAGAGCGAGGGGAATCCTAAATGCCCATCATCCCGCAATCGAAACTTTAAATGCTGCTTCTATAAATAGCTATGTCACCAGGTGAAGATGTGTGTCACCGCTGTACAAAAACTTCTTATTCAGTTCATAATTAAGATTGTAGGAATTCACCTTTAAATGACTAATAATTGTTAATAACTTAACCAATTAACTCTAACGGAGAAGATGTGGGATGCATAGATACACCACTATACAGACTCTTGTTCTTTAATGCGGTAACAACTGTACAGTGAAGATTTCGTTTTTTAATAACAGATTCCTTTTGGATACTGGAGATAGGGACCGGTTAGACCACAAGCACACCAATTCTTCATTGAAAAAAAGAACATGCTTGCAACCAAAATGTTAAGAAGGCTTCGAAATGTGTAGTCCAAAAGTCTTTTATATATGACAGGACACAGGAGTGAACGTCACTATAAAATTTGATAAGTGGTATAATTAGTTATCACCAGTAAGGTATACTGAAGCTCCAAGTTCAAATCAAGAGTGTGAAAAGATTTTGCCAAGCAGTGAGCTACAGTTTGATGTCTGTTTACTATATAAAATATAAGTTTTGCATAGATAAACAGGCAGACCAAACATCCTGATAAGTAACATAAACAAACAAGCTCCAGAGCAGGGCAAGACCTAGGACGTGGACAAATAGTTAAAAGGATAGAAGAAGAAGTTTGAAAATTTTTTGGGATTTTGTTTAATCCACAGATGGTCAAAAGTATACATAAAGGTCCAAATATATACATACACTTACTCATTTAATAGGTGGTACTGGAGGTTCTATGGTGTATTTTAACTTGACATGGTCAAGGTCTGCACACATCTCATGACTGATCATAATTGACTCAACTGGCAATTTCTCTTTGCCAGCATTAAAAGGATGTGTTTCATGGTACTCATTGGATTAACCAATACCCAAAACATTAGGAAAGTCCAAAGACATCAGTAAAGATATAAGAAGGAATTGGAATTTACACAAGTTGGGAAGGTCTCTTGAAGTCTGTAAGTACAAGTTATGTGGTTGTGTGATGACTTTGTTAAGGTATGAAACAAGAACCAAAATGTCAGCCTCAGATAAAGAAAATTGGTTAGGATGTTCAAGAACAACGCAGGAAACTGATTCTGTAATGGTCGTCCCAAAACCCTGAACTCAGCACTACAAAAAAATAGTGGACTATGATGAAAAGCTGAGTCCATGCCAGGAAACCAATGAAGTTAACTCTACCAATTCTACCAAGAAGAGCAGTCAAATATCCAGCAAAGAGTGGGGCCAGTGTAGCTCAGTGGGATGAGCAGGCGACCATATACTGCACGCCTGAGAACCGCCACCCTGGGTTCGAGTCAGACCCATGGCCCTTTCTCCTCTCTCCCTCTGCTTTCCTGTCGGTCTTCACTATATCTATCTAATAAAGCCAAGAAGCTTGTTAATGACCAAAACTTGCATTGACAGCCATGCCTGTGATGAGTGTATGTATACTTCTGAGAAGCACTACTAAGTACTTTGATGTTTGTTTTAGGAGAATACTATGAGAGGTTTTACATTTTAGCTATGAATATATGTGGATATGGTATACAACAATAATGCCATGTAAATTCAAATGTATATTGTTTTTTTTTAAATCACCAAATATTGGTATTAGTCTTAAAAATCAAATATTGGTCGGGCTCTAGTCACCCTAGCTTCAACACAGGTAGCTCTAAAAATCACATATATTTCAGCAAGCACTAGAAATGGCATCTGCATTTCAGCCATCACAAATTTTGGCACCTTATAAAAACTGCAATGTGGGGGGAAGTTGTCAAAGTGAGAAAATAAGATGCAGTGTGAGAGTACTGTTGTTAACCGTGAAGGGGAAGTCACACACAAGCCGGCTAATTACTGCTAATTGTTGACATTCTATCACCAAGGCTTGTGTTTAATCTCTGAATAGTGACCTTAACACCGTATGTCATCAATGTTTAAATTTATCCCAATTAGTGTCTTGTATCTCTGTGGAGTCAAACCACGACAGGCTCAAAATACAAGCATGTACGTGCATGATCTGCTCACATCCACAGCTGGCAGTTCATCAGGATTTAATGATCTTAATAAACACTAGCTGATGTTTCCCACACACATATATATATATATACACATACACATACACACACACACACACACACACACACACACACACACACACACACACACACACACACACACACACACAATCAGCTGCT
>VUQG01017623.1:6976-18699 GCA_015106755.1 Etia nguti
ATTTTTTGGTTTTTTTGGGGTTTAAATTTTTTTTTTTTTTTTTTTTTTTTGCTTTTTCTTGCATACAGTTTGGTCCATGTAAAGGGCTCAATAGTCCAACAACAACTCAGTTAGCTAGCATTATACCATTTAGTCAAGCATAACTGCTAGTATTATGGAGGTAACAAAAATACTTCTAATTATGATTATTCTACTTTTAATAATTAAAAGTGGAATAAACTTAATATTTAAGTACAGTAGAGCATTTTACTGTATCTGTCATATATGAAATTAAAGGAATTTCCCAAGTTTGGGATAAATGAAATGTATCTTATCTTAAAGGAAGTGGTATACATATGAAAAGCACAAATATGGCCTTGAACTAAACTAGGTGTTCACTGGTGTTTCATCTGTTTTCATGTATGAACCCATGAAGTCCTGCATGCTGTGGTTTAAAGGTGAAGGAAATGCAGAGCAAGAACATGAGCCACATTAGCTCTGGTCGTGTTTTTGTCATGAATCAATGGTGTAAATAATCACAGCTGAAGAGCTGCAGTGATGCCGTGAATAGAAAGAGCAGCAGCCACTTCTGCTGAATAGCAAGGGGGCGAGGAGACCTTGTTTTTGTTGTTTGTTTGTTTGTTTGTTGTTGTTTTTTCTTGTTGTTGTTGTTTTTTGTTTTAAAAGGAGAAAACCAAGATATCAATATAAGTGAAGTAATATCCACAGTATGGGTCCACACTAAAGGGCAGGGTCTATTTCTTTATCAAGGAGAAAAACTGTGATGTACAGTTGAAATTACACTTTTTCTTTAATTAAGACATCTCAGAGATTAAATGTGCAGCAAAACTTCTTAACATGAGCAGAAAGGGGAGTCTCAGTAGTCCAGCCCACTTCATCTCAAACAGGGTTGTATTGTGGCCATTGATGTAAAATTAATTTGACATCCCTTATGTAGTTTGTGTACATGATCTAGTCATATTTGGAGACCAGGCCAGCGGTTAATGGATTTAAAAAAATTTTTTTTTTTTTTTAATGTATCCTCTCTAAAGAAAAATCCAGGTGTGAACAGAGAACGTGTATATCTATCATGGAAACTGAATTTGGACAGATGCAGGCTGTAAACCAGTCTGATAACAGGGAGCTCACACTCCTGGTAGAACATTTATGCCGTTTACCTGCTGATCGTTTTTTAATGTTGTTCTCTTAGCATTAATTATAAACCATCTGTGTGTTGGCATCCAAAAAGCCTTGAAACTCTCTATAGCTGCTGCTCAGTCATTGTTCATTACAGCAGGCCTGTTTTTTTTGTTTTGTTTTTTTCATTAATTTAATGCAGGCCTGTTTTCAGTCTGGATGCCTGCGCACAGGCATGGCGTGACACAGCAAAATTCAGTTCACAGGAACAAGGTTTCCCTCTGAGAGTTGATCCATTGCCAAGTTTAGTCCAACAGCTTCTGTTTTCTGCCCTCTCTGATCGCTGCGAGCTGTGACTTTGTCCGCCCCTCAGACTGTCTCCAAACCATTTTAGTTTTACTGGATCTGTATTCTTTTTTTTTTTCAGTGTTTTGATTAGTAATTGAAAGTGAAATTGTGTTTGCTGACTCGTCCGGTGCTGAATAAACACTCCTGCTGGCCAGCTCAGGGAAATGCGTCTCTTTGTTTGGACAGCAGAGTCGTTTATCTGCTCTCAGAGGGCGTTGCAGCTCTGCAGAGCGGTCGTGTGGGTAAGGACGGGATGCCCGTGTGACAAATTGCATAAGTAGTGCTCTTATGGTCCGAGTGCGAATAGATTTGTACATCGCTGGTTAATTTCCAGCTCCGTGTCCAGGCTCCATTAGAGTTATTGATGTGCAGCGTTCTCCTCTGCTGTAAGGGTTATTATAAGAAGATGATGATCCAATTTCAGTGTCACACACTCAGCAGCTTCTGTGAGCGTTGAGATGTCTTAACCATGAAGTCACTCAGCTGCGTTAGCCACCATTTTCTCAAACTGTTGGCTCTTTCTCTTGCAGTTAAAACTTGAAGATCGATCGATCGTCATCAGAGACATCGTGCGAAGAAACAACTCTAATGTGAGTGCGGCCCGCCGTCTGTTTGTAACTCTTTCACCTTCTCTCTGTCTGCGCCTCTCTCTTGTTTTCCCTCTGACAGTCATGTCACTGTTCATCACTCCGTTTCATTTGCTGCATCAGGCATGACCTGAATATTACTGCAGGTCTGCTCGTGTAGAGGAATGAAAGGAGACTCTTACCTCGTGTAACACATAGTCTGAATACAAATGAAACATTAAGCTCTGAGGTTTTCTTTTGGTTGAAATTCACAGTGCGAGGTCTTGTGCACGCATGAAACTCTGAAAAGGTCTGAGTTGCTAACAGGGTGATGTGCGTCTCTGTTGTGTTTCAGGATAACCAGTGTGGTATCGTGACCAACATCGACATTGAGTGTGCAGTGAAATTAGTAGGAACAAACTGCGTTCTGTATCCAGTCAACAGCAAAGACCTGCAGCACATCTGGGTAAGACGATGAGCCAAAAGACCAAATGTACCAAGATTTCATGTAATGTAAAGGCCTCAGGGTCAGCCTGACCCCTCCGAAGGAACCAAAGATGGAAAAATAAGCAAATCCATAAAATACTTTAATCGTTTACCTGAAATTCACTTCAGTTCAGTGTGAGAGACTCTGCTGTGCTTTGCTTTAAGCCGCATTAGTTTCTCTGCTTGTCTTTCTTTTAACGTTTGTGGGTGTTTGACGTGAGGAGAATTCAAGTTAAGCACTCAGTGACACGTTCTCGTCTTAAAAAGTGCTATATAAATAATCTATACTTTACTCAAGTTAACTGCTTTTCTTACTGCAAGTAAAGGCTTCTAATAACAGGGAAGGTTGTCCTGGTCAGAACAACTTTCCTAAATTGACCTCCAGAGACTCTGTAGCTTCATATGGGGACATTGCATTTTGGCTTTTCTGCACTTCATACTTAATTCTGCTGTGTTATGCTCTTAAGCAAGCCTATTGTCCCCATATGAGGACAAACTAAAAATAATTTCCTTCAGACATGATACTTACCAGGTTTGACTAATCCCAGTTAGCTGGGAGAAATTAAAAGTGCATCCCAAACAAGAGCTCGAGTCTCAGAAGGTACTAATCGGACTGAATTTATTTACAACAGCGAAAGCAGAAATGCTGAGACCAGCAAAATCTTGTAAAGTCCTGTTTGAGACCTCTCAAGTGATGTTTACACACCTTTGAATTATGTACCATATAAAGATATAAAACATGCATGACCACCTTAAATGTGTTTTACATCAGCCGCATTTAAGGGGTAAGGAAAAAGCTCTTTTTCACACTAACCGAAACGTGTGTGCAGTTTAGGACGATTGTTATTATTAACAGCGTTTTATGCACCAACAATGTTTCTAAAATAAAATAAAAATGCAGGAAATGTGTTTAGTTTTAGTCTTCAGTCAGATTCATCCACAAATCTGACCTGATGGAGACATTCGACCTTCTTGGAGTCGAGTATCTCTACAGTATCTCTGCTGTTCTAAACTTACATTTTAGGGTCTTTCTAATACCACCCGTATCGTATTAATAAGAAGACACACACACATGAATAGAAACTGCATTCAAGCGAAACATTTTTAAACAGACTGACAGGAGCAAACCCACTCTGGAAACAAACTGATACTAAACTGAATGGAAAATGCAAAGCTAGAACTCAGTGTGAATCTGGCTCATAGGTGTTAACTAGCCTTTACTCTCACAGACAGATGCTTTCACAGCACTGCATGAATTTAGTCTTTATTTCCTTTTCTCTGAGATCAAGTGCAGTGCACAGCACTCATGTAGATGTTTTACTGACTGTTGGATTCATCTACAAACCTTACAGCTGATTTCAGTAACATAATCACTGCTGTCCTGTCGGCTGCACCTCACAGGGACAGCAGAGAGTCACTCACTTCCCACAACAAGTGCTAACAAGGCGATCTTCTTAAAGAAGTCACCGCCCTCGCACGTATATTGTGCATATTGCAGAAATTTAAGCGCTGAACTGCAGAAGTAAATTCTAATACTTTGACATTAAATCAGATTTTCCTACCTCATACTGTGCCTTTGAGGGGGTGACCATACATTTAACTAAGATTGGTCCAAATATATAGTGTTTAACAAGTTTATAAGACTACTAACCAATGTAAGGTTTATGCCACAGCTGCCCAGAAGTTTTCATTGATTTAAAACAAAACAAAAAAATGTTTTTCTTGTTTTTATGAGTAATTGTTGAGTAAATTAAACTCTATCTTAAGGAAATTTAAAAGGATTTAAAGCATATTTTAAGTGATTTTCCTTTGAAAGGCCAGAACATCTTTGGTGGGAGCCAAATGTTTTTATGTGCAGGAAAAACCCAGATGAATATCAACAAATGTGATTTGAAACTACTCTAAAGATCATTTCTGGCATCGGTCATTAAGATGATTACAATGCACCTTTGTTACGTTTGAGTAAACGATGGACACAAAATGATGCGATTGAATATTGTTATCCAAAGTTGTCCTCATATTGTTGGATTTTAACTCGGAGAGTTGGTGTAGATACATTTACTATATTCAGTTTCTCTTAAGCATTCAGGTTACACTGAGGAGCACAATGTAAAGTGAATTTTCACTCAGAGTCTAGAAGAAAAAGCCCTTCATAAGTTAATTCTCTGACACAGTGTGAAGCTGATGTGCTCCTGCTGTTGCTGCTTTCAGTCTTTCATGTACGGTGACTACATCGCCTATGACTTCTGGCTGGGGAAAGTGTACGACCTGACCAATCACATCATCCTCAAGCTGTCCAATGGAGCCAGGTAAAGCGTGCGTGCGTGCGTGTGCAGGCAGTGTGTACTGTGACCATGTGGCGGTCTGTTGGATTGTGTGAACATACTTCGATCGGTGCCACATCCAGTCAATGTCTCGTCTCGCTCCCTCCAGGTGCTCCATGAGCGTGGAAGACGGTGCCAAGCTTTATGATGTCTGTCCACATGTCAGTGATTCGGTACGTAGCCACCAGCTCTGATCTGTCACTTCAGGTACATTCGCTTTGTTCGTGTGTTCTCCCGGCTGCTGCTCAGAGGTCATAGCCCCCACAGAGGCTGAAATTTAAGTGACAGCTGTGGGTTCACCATTTTCTTTTTTTTTTTGTGTGTGTGTGAAATTGTTAAATTTAAGTTTGAACATGCTCTGATAATGCTGTCCCTCTCCACTCATGCTGCCCCCATCTTTGCATTTTATTTCTTCTGGTTCTCGCTGTTATTTGAGGATCAGTCCTCAGGTTCAGGTGTCCAGGAGCCTGTACTATGGAAGCAGGATTTTAGGCTTAGTAGATAACTTCAGATTAAATCCTGGGCTTACTCTGACACGAAGGTGGTTCACTCGTGCCGCAGGCTCAGCCTGCTCGGTGGAGGGTTATGTTTGAGATAGAAGAAGCACACATAAAAGCAGCACATACTAATGCTGGCATTTCCAGGAAAGATGAGGGTGAGAGGGTCTGCACTTTTAGAGGCCCAAAGTTTTAGTCTTTCCCTGATGAGCATCATTATAAAGCATAGATAATTTATCCCATTGCTTATTTTATTTTATTTTTTTCTTTCCTCACGGTTTTGTGCAGTTTCAAGAAAAACAAATTAAAAATGTACTTGGCATTGTATGTTTAATAAAAGTTACATTTATTGCAAACTTGATGAAGCTTCATACATGTTACTTGTATCTTTGTTATGTTGTGCTCTCACTGCTTGGTTTTGTGACATTCTTGTTGTTTTTGGGATCCAGGGTCTGTTCTTTGATGAGGCGTACGGCTTTTACCCAGGACAGGTCCTGATTGGTCCCGCCAAAGTTTTCTCCAATGTACAGTGGCTGTCAGGGGTCAAACCTGTGCTCAGCAGGAAGTGCAAGTTCAGGGTGGTGGTAGAAGAGGTACGAAATCTTTTCTTTTATGCAGCAGCCACATTTTGTGAGATGGAAAGCAAGAGTTCATGGTTATTATAGGAGTTTGTTATGCCTTGAAACTCTTCTTGTTTGAATAATAAGCGACTGACTTTAAATTAAAATCTTTGGATGACCATTTTGAGTTCTTCCCTTCTGTATAAAATAAGAAAATGCTCTCTGATTTAATCACACCAACAGATGTTGGACCCTCTGGGGCCCTTTCTAAAAAATGGGAAGAAACAGTAAAACCATTAAATGAATTATTTATCTTAATTTAGGCCTTTTGGGGATTTTTTTGTAATTAAAATGTTTGTTTACTTTTATAGTGAAAACTAGCTATCACTCAAGAGATGAATTCAGGCAGATGGAACAATATTCTTTTAATTACCACATTCAGTTGTTTTTGATTAATTGGAGTTTATGTGTAAATGTACTTCGTGAATGTAAACACTCACTTGGATGTCATCTTGGTTCCTTCAGGTGAAGGTGGTGGAGCTGAAAGTGACGTGGATCACCAAGAGCTACTCGCCCAAAGGTTCTGACAGTGTTTATCCGCCTGCCTCCACCATCACACAGGAAAACCTCTGCAGGTCAGTGCAGTAATTCATCCACACGTGCCCACTTCAGCTACGTCTGCCTCTGTACACAAGCTACTGTTGTTACTGTTGCTTCCTGGGTGTAATTTGCATTGTGTACGGATATTGCTCAGGTTTTAAGTTAAAGTCATTCTCCCGGTTGGGTTTAGGGTGAGGCGTCTGGGCTACTACGACCACACCCAGAGGCAGCTGGGAGAGAGGGCCCTCTACGTATTCCCGGCCAAAGGTGATGCCACACGCATCACCTGTGATGGACCTGAGGGTGCCCCTGTTCTGCCTGAAGACCCCGTTGCCAGAAAGGTGTGGATAAACTTGCACTGGTCTATTTATGTTGTTTCCTTGTGTAAAGAGCTATTTTTTCCCTAGAGGAGCACATTAGCACCTTAAACCAGCTGCTTTACATAAGAGTAGGGAAGATGTCTGATGCTGGTGTTTTTTCAGAGTGTTGCTTTTGAATGTTGGGTAACACTCAGTGTTAGAAGGACTGATAGAGCAAAAACTTGAAGATGATCAAAGAGTGTTTTCAGTTGCTATCTCACTGCTTGTGTGTCTGTGTGTGCAGTTGAAAAGGATGTTCAAGAAGGATTCTGGGAAGAAGACTGAGAACGCAGACTTACAAGGTGCCAAAACATCCAGAGGATCATGAAACACACACCCAGTAATACAGCGTGTATCAAAAAGAGATCTGATTTCAAAAGGCTGTATTTTTATTATTATTATTTTTTTAATTGAAAGTGCTCAGTACTGAGGGAGGAGACTAATTGGAAATTTTGCTGAAGCAGGCCAGACTTGAGCTGAGAAACACATTTGTCGGTAATAGACTGACAGTGTGTCAGGTAAAAACAGAGGAGGAGAGCACAGATCTGGGAGGAGAGTGATATTCAGAGAAAAGAGAAAATCTTTGCCTTTAAGACGTGGAATGATTCATTCCCTTTTACTTAAAAAAACATATTTTAAGGAGAATATTCTTGAGTCTATAATCTTTGAAAATATCCAAATTTCATCTCGTAAATGTGTTTTCTATTTTTTTTTCCGCTGCTGAATATTACCTCACTTCCCCACCTCCTTTATATTGTTTACCTCCAGTGGCTCTTGTATATTATTATAGCCTATATAAATAACCAGGTGTAGTAATATAGAGCAGCACCTGGTTATACAGAACGATAATTTCTTTGTTGCTCCTTAAAATGTTTCTCAAATAGAGTTTTGATGATTTTTTCCTTTTGACTGGATGAACATAAATAATCTGTAAAGATTCTTTATGATATTTATGTTTACATCATGAGCTACGCGCCCCCCCCCCCTTTTTTTTTTTTTTTTTTTTTTTTTTTTAACTTTGTTTCTCACTGTAGGCGACCACAGATCTGAGCAGACCGACTCGAATCATCCCAACAACAACAACGGCCTCGCGGTTCCCGTCCAGGACGCCCCAGACTCACAGAACACCAACGACGCCTCGGCTGAACACGGCGAGCAGGACGCTGATGACGAGGCTGCAGAGGACACTGACGACACCAGGTCAGGGTCCTCGTTATTACCTTTTACAAAAACATGAGTACGAAAACATTTACGCTGTCTAATTTATCTATAACCAATTCTAAAATGCTCCAATATAATTTATTATAGCTTTGAGTCATTTTTATTCAAATTCAAGAAATTAAAACCTTTAGACAATCCTTTTTGGTTTCCTTTAGTAATAAGAAAAGTATAATTTAAAATGTAAGGCATGTTTGAATGAATTCTGTATTATGGTGTGGTAGAATCTCACTGCTGTGTCTTTTGTTTTTTCCATCTTTTATTTCTATTCTTTTAAAACAAAAATCTATACAAACCTCGTCTTTGTAGATGTTTAAAAAGTCATAATAAATTCATATAATACTTACATTTTTTTTAAAATAACTGTTTCATAGTGTTTAAGAACATACATAAGTGAGGACATACCATTTTGGTGTAAAACTAAATGGAGGAGAAGCAGGTTGACGGTAGCAAATGCTTTTAATATAAATGTACATAAATATAAAGTAATATAAATTTATGATACTCGTGATTGGTTCAGTCACTGTTACACAGATTTATTTATTTTTTGCATTAGGAAATAAAAAGTCAGCTTTCTGTTATGTCCAGCATGTCGGAGTTGCTGCTAATTATTCTGCTTATTGTAATTAATCAGCTGAGATGCCCAGCAGATGTTTAGGTTCAGTGTACATCATTAATATAGCTGAGCTGCTTGTTAATTAAAATCTGTCGTGCGTGTGTGTGTGTGTGAGAGAGAGAGAGAGACCGTGTTTACATATCTTTGTGTTGACCAAAAATTGGAAGTTTACTATACTTGTGGAGACCAACAGCTTTTATGGCGACAAAATCCACGAGTTTGAAGGCATTTTTGAGACTCAAAATGTGGTTTTAGTGACAGGGTTACAGTAAGGTTAAGGTTGGGGTTAGGCATTCATTTTTGATGGTTAGGGTAAGTGGCTAGGAAAACCATTATGTCAATCACAAAGATATGAAAACACGGAGTGAGTGTGAGATTCTGGGGAAAGGCAGATATCGGACAGCTCTACACACTTTAACTCAGTATTATATTAAACTGAAAGTGATGGAAATGTGTTTTGTTGGAAAACAGAGAGACTAAAGCCTGGTTGAGAGAAAGTAACAGTTCAGCTGAATCATCGTGTCTCAAACCAAAGACGGTCCCAGGACATGCATGTTGGGTTAATTGGTGACTCTAAATTGGTCGTGAACATGAAGTAGACTAAATGCTTGGAGTGCAAAAAATAAAGTGCTGTATTCCTCTGTGAGTAAACAGTCCAAAGTGGAAATTTGAGGGGAAAAACTCCTCTAAACACGACTTCAACAGCTTAAAAGCTTCATAAATGTGGGATTTATTGCAGATCTGTTGCACAGTTGTGTCTAAAATGTTTCCTGTATGTGCTGAGTGCATAAATTTATTGTTCAACACTGGACCCACTTTGTTTCTCATTATTTTCTTAGTGTTCAGACCAAAGACATCACTCAGTAAACATAATAATGCATGGCCTGACTTTATTATGAGAGAAAAAGTGAGTTTTTGCACGCCTAATACACAGAAAATTGCTTTTGCATAAAGAACTCTGCTTGCGTTTCCCTCGCTGCAGCTCTTTAACGTCATCGGCAAGCTCCACAGCCTCCTCTCAGAGTGGCGGTCTGGGAACCAACCGCAAGAAGAGCATCCCGCTCTCCATCCGAAACCTGAAGAGGAAGCACAAGAAGAAGAGGACCAAGTTCTCCCGCGAATTCAAGCCCGGAGACCGGTGGGTTAACGTTGCATAAGCCGGCACACGATTAAATTTCTTTGAGTCCATCTAGTTTCTTCTGTTTATCACCAGAGTACGAGCAGGTCTTCTGACTCTTTAGGAACTCAGCAGTCAACTGTTTATGTTTTTTAGAGTTGGGATAAATTGAAATGTTTTGATATTTAGCAGATCTGTAAGAGATGTGAAAATGACACCAGTGATAACATCTGTTCCTGTTAAATTTGCAGCTGCTTCCCCCGAAAAAGATCTGCCATTTCTCGCTTTGACTCCATGTCTGTTCATCCAGCTCTCATTTGTCTAAGGGTTTGCGACTCGATCCGTCAGCCTGACAGACGCACAAAAAGTCTTTCAGTGATGGTGTCATTTCCACAACCACACAGACACACTCATACTCAGCTCACACGCTGCACATCCTTCGTCTGTTTTTGCTCCAAAATGCACACATCGTTACTGTAGTCATCTGTGTGTGTCTGCTGCTGTTTTCCTTAAAGTATCATGATTACTTTGCTTCAGAATGATAGATTTCACTGTCTGTTTTTTATTTTTTTATTTTTTACTAGTGTAGATGTTAATGGTGGAAGACACTGACGTAAATCTAAATAGGGCCAAAGTAAACATCATCCAAACATCTAGATTTCCTTTATTTTCTTTAGTTTTAAATATTTTAAAGAATAATCAATTTGAGGTTAAGGGTAAGAGTGTTCCACTTTAGTGCTGCACTCTGTTATCACAATCGATGCAGCCCAGACCTGTAGACGGATGGCAGTGAAGCAGGATAAAAATCATCTGAGGAAAACTGAGAAATCAGAGAGAAGATTGAGGTCTCTGCTACCTTGTTTTTTTTTTTGCAGAGTGGCAGTGGAAGTTGTATCCACAAAGACCACAGCTGATGTGATGTGGAAGGACGGCCGGGTGGAGAAGGGGATCCGATCAAACGACCTCATCCCCATCCAGCACCTGGACAGCCACGAGTTTTGCCCCGGCGACTTTGTAGTAGACAAACGACGTAAGGAAAAGCTTTGATCTCAGATTTGATCTCAGATTTTGGTGGGTATTTTTGTGTATGGGCCTCTCTGCCACTTAGTACCTGCAGTATGTAGGTCATTTTCTGAAACTGCGCCAAAGTGTCTCAGTGTAATGGCCTGAATACTCCGGGATTTACATCACCATGGTGATGTTATGGCCTTGTACGGTAGTGCTGCACCATGTGCCATTCTGCAAATGACAAAATGTAATGGTAGGATAGAATCCATAGAGGTTAACTTCACATCATAATATTCTTTAAAATGCGAATCAAAAAAAAGTACAGATGCGAACCGCTCGCTTTGGAACGGTTCGCAGCCGAGTGTGAAGCAGTGGGAATGAGAATCGGCACCTCCAAATCTGAGGCCATGGTCCTCAGCCGGAAAAGGGTGGAGTGCCCACTCCGGGTCAGGGACGAGTTCTTGCCCCAAGTGGAAGAGTTTAAATATTTTGGGGTCTTGTTCACGAGTGATGGGAGAAGGGAGCAGGAGATCGACAGATGGATTGGTGCTGCGGCTGCAGTGATGCGGACGCTGTACCGGTCTGTTGTGGTGAAGAGAGGGCTGAGTGTAAACGCGAAGCTCTCAATTTACCGGTCGATGTACGTCCCTACCCTCACCTATGGTCACGAGCTGTGGGTAGTGACCGAAAGAATGAGATCTCGGATACAAGCAGCGGAAATGGGCTTCCTCCGAAGGGTGGCTGGCCTCTCCCTTAGAGATAGGGTGAGAAGTTCGGCCATCCGGGAGGGGCTCAGAGTAGAGCCGCTGCTCCTTCACATCGAAAGGAGCCAATTGAGGTGGTTCAGGGATCTGACAAGGATGCCTCCTGGGCGCCTCCTGGGTGAGGTGTTCCGAGCATGTCCCACC
>VUQG01017625.1:6696-42410 GCA_015106755.1 Etia nguti
TTATGAATTACATTATATTATACATTTTTAATTATTATAAATTATACAAAAACTGACCAAAGATTCAGTTGCGATGTAGCCTTTACAACATGCAGACCTTTTCATGTGTAATGTACTGCGCCTTAGAGGACTTCTGAAGTACATGTTTTTATACTATATTCAGATTAAAAAAATACAAATATGGGTATGTTTAAAGACATGTAAAATGCAATAGGTCATTGCATTTCTGAACTCAGCTGTTTGAAAGCCTCATGTTTGATGTCTACAAGTGTTGGCAATTTAATCAAAGGAAACATAATTTGCAAATGCACTGTGGTAATTTGCATATATATTCTAGTTTACATAATAAACTTGACCCATATTCATGTACTTTTGTAAGAGGTTATGTAAAATATTTTGTCTCAGCTCTCTTGTTACTCTTAGAGTGTGCCTATCCAATGAAAAAGTTGCAACAGTCTTTCCAGTTATTTGTAATTTGCATTCCTCTTTTGTTTGATTTGCATGCATTAAGCCAAGACTGAATGTTCAAGTAGTAATGACTGTAGAATTACATATACTGAGCATCATTCAGCTTTTCAGGAACAACCCGTAGGCAGCAGAACAGTGTTGCTGTAACCCTGCACAATGACCCTCTAAAGGACCTGGCCAAAAAAGCAGAGTCCTTCAGAGGACAGGCCAAGACAGAAGCACTGTGCTTTTGCCTGAATATCAGTATGAACTGTGTTTCATCTTGGAAGAGAAATAATGTGCCTTGTTACATATATTACTATAACTTTCATTTTTTCATAATAATTTAGGAAACTAACAAGTGTTAACAGTGGTGTTTCCATTACTTACTCCCCGCAGTCCTCAGCTTCACAGGTCATAATTTAACAAACGTAGAAGTTATAATTATTCTTCACATAGATTTAACCTCCTAAATTTAAAAGCCAATAAGGGATTCTGAAGGCTAAGAAACATTAACACTTTCCACACCGGAGTGTTGTTTTAAACTTACCAATACTTCATGATTCACTATTCATCCAAGCAAAAAGAAGGCATCCCTTTAAAATAAAGCAGCTTATATGACTTTTTAGAATAACTGCCAAACTTTAGTTCTTGAATGTACACCAAAATCTTCTCTCTAAGTTTCCCCTCTACAGTCATCACTTTCCTTTTTTTTTTGTCGTATATAAATTGCCAATCACCTAACAAACAGGGTTATTTCAGTTTAGGTACATCTGATTAACTCATCAGTAGGAAGAGACTCAGGACTGGTACTCACTACATACCTTTATTTACAAATGCTGGTTGATGAAACTCATCTAGAGATTCAGCATGTTGCCTTTGTGACTCAGTCTGGAGGCAAAATAGGCTGTTAAAACATCTACTGATATATTGCGTAGCCTACACCTTTCACTTGATTTTAGTGTCTGGGATACGTTTGAACATCTCACAGTGGAATGTTATTAAAGAAGACAGCGGGGACAATATGTGTACTATAAATCCCCTACAGGTTATAACTATCAAAGGCAAATTCAAAGTGGAAAGAAAGGGTTGGTAGTTGCTGCACTGCAGAAGCAACACAGGTGATGTGGACACACAGGTCTGTGAGTCCCAACACTTCAGGGAGGTTGCTGTTATGCATAAGTGAGGCAAGCCTGACCTCAGATTATCATATTGGTTTAAATGACAGGGAATATTCTTAGAGGATGAATATTTCAAAATATGAATTTTTAAATTCCAGATTCAATTCTAGAAAAAAAACTCTCATAAAATAAATCTACATAAAATCGGTGCATCATTATCACCAGGTGTAGCTGTAGAAGCAAAGCCTACAGACAAAACTTGTACATAAAAACATTTTTAATTTTATGTTCATACTTCTTTTTCTGCTTTCTCATCTGTTACAGTATTTTAAGTGATTATTTTAAGACCATTTCAATAAACACCAGGCAAATCTGGCAATGGTCTAGAGCAAAGCAAATGCACCAAGACATGAGCTTGTGGTGGGTGCATTTTGTATTGAAGCTACCTCTGTGTGTATTTTTGTCTGGAGTGTAGGTCTAAAAAGAAAAAAATTGCTTTCACTCTCAAAATTGTTATTTATTTCCAGTCTGACTTCTCCTGGTTCAATTTGTATCAAAGATGTCTCATCTCTATACAGGAAATAGCTTAGAGTTTGTGTCTGAACTACATGACATGAACACACTTTGTGTACATGCAGTATGCAAAAAAATAAAAAACAAAAAAACCCTAAAATACAATCAATTTTGCCAATATACTCTTAGTTTTCTCTAGTCCCCTGACTCACATGTACAGATGCATATCATAGCGTACTTTGACTGTCGAGCTGGTGTCCACCAAAGGATCAAATGTGAGCTACATAGATAACTGGAAAACTTTGTGTAGAAAATCTGGTCTTATTCTGAGAGACAGCATCAGACTCACTATTTTTTTTTTTCTTTTTAACCCAAACAATTGCATACTTATAAGTAGTGTTTTAAAGTTAAAAACCTTCAAACACCCTGCCACTTTCTTTTTAAATAAACCTGGCTTAGGTTTCCCCTAACTTCCAGTAATTCACTCCTTTTTTTAAACCAGCATTGCATATCATTACCTTTGTGTCTGCTATTTGTGCTTGAGCTTCCTGCAAGTACCTCTCCGGCACCCGTATCTACCTGCAGAGCGAAAGATTGTTATGTTGTTGGTTGTTTGTTGTTTGTCAGTGCTCGTCTTTTCTCTTTTCACTCTCCATTCAGCCCAGCTGGTAGAGGCAGATGGCCACTCACGCTGAGTCTGTTTCTGCCCAAGGTTCCTTTATGCTAAAGGGGAGGTTTTTTTCCCCTCCGTCACCATGTGCCAGCTTAAAGGGATTGCTGGGTTGATTGTATGTAGTGCAGTAAGATTGTTAGGTTAAGTGGAGATTGCAAACTGGCTGTAAGTGTGAATGTGTTTATCTGCCACGATTAATAAATAATATTTCTATAATTCCATTTTTTAATGAGCAAAGGCATCCCTTAAAATCATAATCCTTTTTTAAGTTTGTCAGATGTTTACAGTATCAAATTCAAACGTGAAGGCAGAATTCCGATATTACAGGAGGGGCTTATCCACTGAGCTTATGATATTTAGTCATGTGTGCCACAGCAGCTATTACATCATTTATAATTCACTGAGTGACCTATTTAAGCTGACCTACCTTAATTCAACTGTTTAGTGTTACACTGTAATGAGAGTCGTGGTGACAATCACACGGTTCATAATTCAGACTGCCATTTAACTTTTAAGGCACCTTTGCATCTTGCTTTAAAAAGGCAAAATATACAGTAAGTTAGTATTATTCTATTGTACATTGTCATCTGTCACTTTTCTCACTTATAGTGAGTAACATTTTGAGTGTAAAATATTATAGGTAATACTTCGCTGAAAGCAAAAGGTGAACATAACACACAAAAAAGTTTCTTCAGAAGTCTCAGTCTGTACTTGCACTACTTCTGTTGTATTCTATTGTATGTTCTATGTGTACTGATTTGTGTCAGCTATTGTCATCTAAGACCTTCAACTCTTTATTTTCTGCTTTCAATTGATGTCAATGGTGATGGTTTCTCAGTAGAAGTTGTTGAGATAGGATTTCAAAATATGCAACACTGGATAAAGTTGGAAATAAAACTACTTTGCTTGGGATAGATTTCTCAGATCTACTGGTTCGACATATTATTTCATTCTGCTTCATTTAATGTTAGCACTATCTAAACCTGTTTTGTTACAATGCTCTTATGCATGCATTGTTAACTGCTTTAAAAACACATCACCCCAGTTTTGGTACATCTCTTAAGATCTTGCTCCAATCACCCTTTAGACTGTTTTACATGGGTCATTAGGTTTGCGCTATAACCTTGAAAGATATGTAGTATGTAGTCTTCTAACCCATTACCTCATTGTTTTCTCCAACTTGACCGATTAATTCTCCTCTGTTTCCCTTCTCCCGAATGGCTGGTTGTTCATTCCCAGGTGTGCAGTGGTGACTGTTCTTCAGGCAGTGCCATTTCCCTGGGTCTAAACAGCCAATTAACTGAGACCTTAAGAGCTACAGCAAGGCCACCATTAGTGATTGTCCATTGACATTTTGGCTGCTGTAGCGGGGAAATAGTAGCCTGATATTCAGACTGAATGGACTTTGCATTGAATCACTGGAGAAAAATTTTAAATGTGATCAGCAAATCAGCAATTCAGAAGTTCAGGAACCATGGTAATAGCTAAGTTATGGCATGAGGGTCGATGCCTTTTCATTAATAATTTAAAATGTTTTGTTGGTCAATAATCTACCCCAGTGTGCCAAGAGATTTTATTTCAATCCTGCACATTCATGTACGCTCTTACACTTATTTGTAATTTGACTAAATGTAGAAAGAAAAGAAAAAAACACTGCCAGAGTAAAATGGTGATATCTCATTTATATGAGCTAGTACAGATAGACTTTTGCATTCAACTTGTTTTAACTCACAATACTTTTGAATGGCCTTGCATAATCTTTCTGTTACTTTACTACCTAGTGCAGGGGTCAGCAACCTTTAACACCCAAAGAGCCATTTGGACCCGGTTTCCACGCAAAAGAAAAAACTGGGAGCCGCATATACTTGTTGACATTTAAAATGAAGATACCACTGTATATATTGTTTTTTACCTTTATGCTTTGTGTCAACAAATAAAGTGTGTTGCTTATGAAATCCATGAAGCGCTAGAGAGAAAATTAAATTTTATTTATGCAATTAACAAATTTTGAACTCTTAAAGAAATATAACACAAGTAAAGACACCCAGTTGAAGGTCTCTTAAATGAATTTATAACCTGAACTTAAATGATCCATGTAGCAAACAAAAACTGTTGTGAGCCTCCACCCTTATATCGCCTTCGGGCTTTTGGAGCGTGGCGGAGCCTTGACCTGACTTTTAAAAAATAATAGGAAAAAAAAGCACTATGCTACTAAAAAAATGAAAAATAAATATTTGCAAAATTCTGCCTAAATATGCATTTCACGCACCTGAGCGGCACCCGCAATCACGCCTTGCCGGCTGTATGCGTACAGCAACCGTGTGTGAAAAGTGGTCATTAAAGAAATGCTGAAAAGCATGTTCATGGACACATCATCAGGTCTGCCGTGGTATGTTTACAATGGGACTTCTGCTCCTGAACCTCTGCGCACAGCGTCTGCAAATCGGGGCTGTACGAAGTCACGTTGATCTTTACGCAGGACTGTAAGCTATCGTCTGTGAGGCGTGAGCGGTGTTTGTTTTTAACATAGTTCACGGTGGAGAATAGCTGCTGACATAATGTGGATCCGAAGATCCATAATTGGCCTACCTGGGGTTGAAAGTCTCGATAAATGCACGGCGTTTCGGCGGGTATACCGGCTTCCGCGAGTGTGACGCTTATTTTGAGCGATGAAAAATAATAAAATATAATTTTATTTTTATATTTCAATATCACAATAATCTGCCAATTTAGAACTACAAGTTAAAAAAGAACTAACACAAATAAAATACACTAAGGACTAAAGAGCCGCATGCGGCTGACCCCTGGCCCAGACTAAAGCTCAGCAACACTGGCAAATACAGCTGAAATGTAACAGGGACCTCACTAATGGTCACTATACTCTGAAAATTTTGCAGACTCCCTAAATTGGCACTTACTCATGAATCCCTGCTCTGAAAGCTTCTGTGCCAACTAACGACCACATGTCACATCTCTCTCACTCTCAAGAAATCTACTTTAAGCATTATAATTACAAGAGCTCAGGGAGAAAAAGGTCCCCTTATACTGATGTATATGTTATCAATGTGTTACTATTGTAAAGCAGTTTTTCTGGTGTAGTTGCTTCCAGTGGAGTACATTATGCATATCCATCTGTGGCTAATGATTACTTTCATTTGACTTTAATCTGATAATTATTTTACACATTTCAATTTATTAACAAATTGAAATGTGGGTTAGTAAAATTAGGAATACAATGAGCTTATGTCACAAGCCATAATCCAGCAGTCCAGAAACAAATCAACAGTACATTTGTTCCCTGTGTACCAACACACAGGCTTAGGCTCTTTTAGAAAGGATCACATGAGAAAAAAACATAATAAGGCCAACATGAAAACTGGATCACAACTACGGGAAAATATACTCCATTTAGAAAAAAAAATATATTTACTACCCACATTCATAAAAGCAATCAGGACTCAAGCACAACATTTCATTAACCAGTCTATGCAATTTGTGGACAGATTGAGATGAGACTGTTGTTACTGCTGGACATGGTCTGTGGCTTGCTCCGTCCGTTTTACAAATCTGTGAGCATCTTAAGACGTTGCAGTACATATCTGTGAAACTGTGTTCCTAGTTTTAGAAATGTAAGAAAAAGGTTGTTTTTGCTTTTCTTCAAAGGCCCTTGATGAAACTGTATTTAAACCTTATTAGGCAGTTTGATGACAGTCATCTCCCCTAAATGTATCCAGTTACAAAAAAAAAAGTGTACAGCCGTTGGCTTTGAGGAAAAACGTGTTTGATTTGTGGGTGCAGAGTTGAAGAAATATATTTCAGATGAAGTGTTTTTTTTAAGCACTTTCAAAGTTGGGCTCTCGACTCTACCTCCAAACTTTCTGTCCACTAAAATGAATGGGATCGCGCTATCGAGCCGGTTGTTTTGAACGGTTATTCAAAACGAATGGTGCGAGACTGGTTAGTTGCAAACGTTTTCCACGAATAAGACTAGACTAGTTTCGTTTCTCTAGATCTACAAAGACACACAAACATACACCAGGATTTTTTGCTTTGCAACAATCTCACCAGTGAACGAGGTCATCTCGGAGTCAAGAACACAACCCGGTAACCTGACACAAAACGCAGCCTCCTCCGTTAACTAAAGACGCATGTTTTAGTTTCCGTTTGGCAACAGTTTCTCTCAATAAAACAACACCATCCAGTGAAATATTCGCATATTATTTTTTACTAACAAAACAACATTAACATGAAGTACGTTAGCTAAGCTAGCTACATGCTAACGTTAGCTCCCACATGAAGTTCCGCAGTAAGGATGGCAGAACTACAGCAAAGTATTTCATAGTCGTTAAACGTATGAAAGTAAGTTAGATACTTTTATATACCTGATTCTTCTGTTTCAGGGTCAGAGTCGGGCTCTGAATCATCTCCATAGACCGCTAAAGACGACAGCAGCGTACTCTTTTTACCGCTCGCCATTTCTGTGTAGTATCGCATAAACTGTGGGAGTCGCAGAATATTAACGTCATCAAAACGGTAACACACCGAAGGAACCGGTCTGGCACTGGGAAATGTAGTCATTTTGTTGGGCAGCCTTCATTCTATGGTTGTACCAGGAAGAAGCTTTAAAAATACTTGTGTAAACATCTTTTAGGCATTCATCTTTTACAGTTTATACCCAACACATGCACTTTCTAGGTATTGTTTCACAGACACGAAACACTAACCTACATTTATGCCAACGAAAAACTTACAAAATCTGAATGACTTCATACTAATATGTCCAATATGTCCTAAGACTTTTAAAAGTGTCATTTAAAATTTATTCTGCTTTCATACGCTAACTATTACACACTTAACCTGTACTGCACATCACTGCATACATAACCTGTTCTATAGACCTCCTGCAATATCTGACAACATGGTATTTGACTTTTTGTGACATATTAGAAACACTTGATGCACAAAAACCAACAAGTCTTATACATCACTGTAAAGAAAACCAACCTTCAGAACAAACACCCAGTATCCAGTAGGAGTTTAATAACAAAAATTATTTTGTTATTTTGCATTTCTTTGATCTTATATGATCGATGTATTGTATGGTTTTCTAAGGTACTGTGAATATTTAATCTCCAGTTGTAAGAACTAATTAAAATTTGGAAAACGCATGTGATTCATCTTCACTAATAACCCAAAGGAAGTGGTTTGAGCAAGCACTCATTCAAAAACTAGTAAATTGGCGTTGTTTCCTCTTGATTACATACGACGTGATTTTGAATAAAGCTGTTATGATTCTGCTGATTATTTTACTCTTCTGTTTGCTTTCTTTGTCCCCCTTCTCTACTCATTATAGCTGTTCTGTGCTTTTTGGGGGCCTCTTTAGGTTCACTTTGCATTTTATTTTGAAGGTTAGTTTCTCGCAGGCCTTTCTGTGTTTTAACTTCCTTCCTTAATACCTAGATTGAGTTCATCTGTGCCTTATTATCCCTCAGCCTGGTTGCATGTGTAATCACACTGAAATCACATTGAAACAGTCACTGTTTACTATGTGTGAGCCTAAAAAGTTCACTAGATAAACTTCAACGTCAAACTTGGAATAAATGAGAAAAAAAAGTTTAATAGTTATTAGTGTAATAGGGTTACGATATTAGTCGTAGTTCATTCTATTTTTCTTACAACTGCAATATTTAAATATTTTCTTCTTGTAGTGAAAAGTACTTTGAGTGCTTAGAGTAGAAAATGCAGTCCATTCAAAATTTTACAATTCTTACAATCAGCTGCTTGGCAATGACGCGTTACAAAGTGGAACAATGGTTTGCCGTCTGTGATGTGGTCCCACTGTTTTTACTGAAGAAATATATGAGCATTTTAATTTCATTCAAATTTATGTTGAAGCCTTAAAAAAAAAAAGAGACCCATACTATATAGCAAAGAAATTCAAAAGTGGAAAAGTGTACATTTTCTCCTTTATCTGAACACGCTTAAATGACTCTGTCCTTTGAATTCTTCTGCCTTCTCTTCGTCTTCTTGTCTCCTGAGCTGCAGAGGCATCCGTACAGCAGAGCAAAGATGACCAGAGAGAGAATTACCAGGACAAACACTCCAATGACGGCAATACCGCCCAGTGCCCACGGTTCCTGGTGCATACGATGAAGGAACCACTCCACCCAGTCCTCAGGTGACCCTGCGGGTTTCTGCTGCTCTAGTATACTGTATAGAGAATGATCAACCAGATGAAAACCAGGTAAACATGCCCTGATATTTACCTACTCGCACAATGTTATTAATACCATCATTTGGCACTAAGAGCTGAAAGAAGCATATTATCTGCCAACTAAAAAAGTTATTTCACACTCCAAATATCTAAGCAACAGATATGTTATATTTTTATTGGCACGGTCCATTAATCTGCAGATGTTAAGGGCTTTCGTTACCTAGCATATTCATTTTCAAAAACTCACCTCTCCACCGCCATGTCCTGCCAAGTGAACGGCTCACTGAGTCTTAACAGAACGTGAAAACACAGCACAGTATGACAACAGAAAGCTTCGACTGTTCAACTGCTTTTCTGATCCACGAGCCGAACTGGAAGGTTTTTTTAAATAGTCCAAAATAACAGTTTACTTTCACTTCGAGCACAGGAGTGGTGTTCTGAATATGCAAACGTAGCACAGTTCCTGTTTGTATTTCCAGGTGACTGCCATTTCAAAGTAAAAGCAACAGCTCATGGTTAATGTTTAAACTCACAAAGGCAAAGAGGAATTCTGATGATAAGGAATGCGCACGATGGAGCAACAAGTCACTGATGACATTTTGATCCTCGCTCTTATAGACTGTGGTGACTACATTAGATATAAGAACAAAGAAATGTTTATTTAATTAAAGTATTTAACATCTGTTACATTTACAAAAGCAAGAAGGAGCAAAAACACATAAGAGTGGCGTCTCAGAAACACTGCATTTCCTGTATGTCACACTACTATTTTACAATATAACGGGAATACATTTAAAACTGTTGCATCAAACAATTAATAGTTCACATTTTCCATTGGCACGAATGCTTCACTGAGCCAGCAGAGGGCGCTTTGTTTTTGAACAAAGCAATGTTTCTGTTTAACTCTGTGTCCAGAGTACACATACATGTTGGAATGTACACTGTCCGTGTTGTTTCTCACATTCCTGATGAATGTGAACAGCAAACTGAGTCACTGTGACATTTCAGGACGTATCAGCTTTGTTGCTGTGTCTCTTTGCCAATGAAACTCTGCCACACAGTGTTTCATTGTTCTGGTTTACAATGAATCTTGATGAGTTGTGCCTCTTAGCTGGATTCCAGCGGTGTGGCTCTCTGGATGCTTATCCAGTACTGGAAATATCATGGCACCAACTTCCCATCCATGCCCGTTTTTGATACCCACTTGATTCTTCCAGAGAAGCCCGAAGAAGAATGGAGATGATGTTTCTAGGTGTGTTCTGTCCTGTCTCTTCCTCAGATGGTGTGTAAGGGTTGAACTCTTGAGGGCTGGTGCTTTGGCTTCGTAAAACAACAGCAGTGGATGCACGAGAGTAACGTCATGAAGAGAACTGTGGCTGTGAGGAGGAAGACAAGACAGGAGGAAGAAAAACAAAACAAAACAGAGACACGGGGTGGGGTCAGCACAAGCTGAGAGAGAATTTTGAGTCTAGAAATTTTCTACACGATTACTGGGTCCTATACTGCGAAGCAAGGACAGCATACTCGGGCAAGCTCAGTGTACCTGGGCACATGAATGAGGTTATCAACTCGACAAGTCAACCCACAGTTTATCAATCTAGCTAAAAGCATGTTCATTTAGCGGATAAGTCTACTGGCAGCAGGGTGACTGATTTTTACAGAAGAATATGAAACTATATTATTAAATGCAAGCAAAAAACACAGCTTCTGCAGGCAAACCAGCGTGGACGTGTGTGTGTGTGCAATTAGAAAAACACTGTTGTGCCCTTTAAGTGGTCAGTAAGACTTGAAAAGACCTACTGTATGGAATAACTGACTGGTGGTTTTACACCTATTGGTTTCTTATCAACCATGCATATGCCCCACCTTCTATGTGAACCGCCTTTATATTACTGAATAACCCAGGATTAACCCTAAAATTATCTGGATAAACCTAAAACTTAGTAATATAGGTGTCAGGGTCGTTTTGAGTTTTCTCTAGTTTTGTACTCTTATTTATCTTTATGCCTCTGTATTCTATACTGTTGACATTTAGCTTCCTATTATTCCTGTTATTCATGACCTGATATGAGTTCCTTTGATTCCTAAGTGCCTTTAGTTTAGTGCTCCTGCTCTGAAATTTCATTCTGTGTTTGTGCTTTTATGATGGGATCTGTGTGTGAGCTCCATAGCCTTCTGTTTATAGTATTATGTTTACTCTCCTTGTGCTTACAAGTTTCCTGTTCTTCTTCGCCATTAGCTCCCTGCCTGCTTTATTTGATGATAGGTTTGTTAATCCCCCTCTGTAATCCCATTTTGTTCCTTCTATCTTGTCCATGTGTTTATCATCTGTCTCTGTGTCAAGTTGGTAAGTCTTAGTCTGGGTCTCAGTTTTAGTTAGTCCTCGTTTTAATTTGATAGTCTCATGCCTTGTGTGCTTCGCATTGACTGTTCCCTGGTGTTTCCAATCTCCATAATCACTAGGTGTGTTTTTATCGTCTCCTTCTGTTATTTGCTGCGTTCTCCCCTTGTGGCAGTGTGTTCCCTGCATTTGTGTTTTCCTCCAAGTCAATTCCCTGTACACCTTACGTGTTGTTTTTTCCCTTTATGGACACAGTTCAGCATTAAAAGCTGTTTCTGAATTCAAGTCCTGCCTCCTGAGTCCTTCACTGGGGTCGACTTCAACAGTGCCAAACTGTGAGAACAGCTCTCTGGTTTAGATGGCCATGTATGATGAAAGAGATTTACTTTTAACTCCCCACCTGCACCATTTAAGTACCTTTTATTCTACTGGCTTATTTGTGAGACCTGCAGCTATACTGCTTTGGTTTACTCTTACTAGTAATGGCAAAATGTCTAAGCATAGCTACATTGCTGCCAACTCACTGTTGAAATGTTGCTGATGTCATCCATGTTAGCAACAATGAGTTTTCATCCATCGACCCCTATGACTGGATCAACTTGTCATGCATTACACCGGCCACTGACTTCACTTCTTTACTTTATATCCACTCCACACTCCCACTCCAATATCAAGAGGGAGGTGGAAGTGAAATAACTGCTCAGCATTTAGCAGATATATTGTAGAGTTTTATCATATGCAGGTGGAGTTCAAACCAGAGGATTTACATAATGAATAGGTGAATGATTTTTTTTTCTGCACCATTTTGTAAGGCATAAATAAGCACTTTTTGCCATATAAGCTCTCCACTGACATATTCAATTCATTTCCATTTTTTATTGTCCCACTAATTTCCCCTTGTGGGACAATAAAATATTGAATTGAATATGTCAGTGTTGTTTAATTCTTGTTTGACTGCATCCAAGCAGTCAAAAAGTGAAGCAGTACACATTTGAGTTGGTTTTAGGCCAACAATATCAGAAATGCAAACGACATAAACACAACTGGCCAAATTTGCTGAGGGTGGAGATTAGAGGTGCTCATGAGAACAAGATTAAGACATAACACATAATATGTTTGAGTCTAGTCTAGATTAAATGCCTATTTACAGCTTGTTTAGGACTTTCCCTCATATTTTGAACGATGGGTCTGTGCTTAAAACTCACCAATAAAGAGGAGGAGGACGGCAAATGCTCCCACCTCCACTGGAGTTGCTTCTGGAAGAGCCTGTAGTTTGGTCCACACCCTGCGAAAAATATCCTGCAGCTGCTCTTCCATGCTAATTTCTGGGTGCAGGAGTTGCAAAAATGGTAAATCCTTCCCTTCCAAAAGAAAAGGCCTCAGTAGAGCTCTAAATGTAAAAATAAAAAAAAAGAAGTTTAGCTCCACCCTGGACTGCTCCGATTTTACTCTTCCAACCTGCAATTACGCCTCAAGCTTGGTAAAAACATTTTCTTTTAATCTCTAAATCCTCTATGCTTTCCAAGTACTCAGTCATTATATATCAGCACCACTAATTAGTCTACTGTATGTGTAGTGAAATTTAAAACTGTTGCAGACCACATGTCTAGGCTGTACGTGCTTGTGAACAGACTGCGTGCGAGGCTTGTGTCAGGCGTGGTGGGTTTGTATCCACAGACAGGAGAAACCTTCCTGCGTGTGCAGTTTAATTATAAACAAGGATAACTATTTCAGGCCTGGCATTTCAAAACTGAGGCCTGTCATCAGCACTGGAGCAGCTGTGTGTGGGAGAGGCTGCAGGGGCGATAAGGGCACAGGAACACGACAGGACACTGAAGACATCACCGATAAATTCTGAATGGAATAAAAACCTGCTGACTAATCGGTGTGGAACCAAGTCTGTACTGATTGAGTCCAGTGTCTTTAACACAGTGCCAAAACACGTCATGTAGTAATGTCAAGGCCCTGGATTTTCATACAATGTTGAAATGGTAGTTAAATAAATAAACTGTGCTAAATCTAGAAACAAAATATGTTCTTTCGGCTTTATCAATTTTTGTTGTAATGCTGGCATTTTTGATGTAAAAAGCAAAACAGGGTTTTTATATCTACATTTACTTTTTGATTGGCCAAACTCTCTAATTGTCTTGTTTTGATTGAATTTACGAAATTATTTTTTACTTTTTTGTCCTTGTCCTAACCCTCACCCATATTTAAGAGACTTGCATTGAGTATAGGTAATTTTAGCCAATGCTAGTTTTTTCCCCTGCCAAGCTAATGCTAGTAGCTAGTAGTTAACTCAACTGGTCTTGCTGAAGTGGGCAGAACTGGTGTATAAAACTGACACCGGCTACACTGGGACACTCTCCAAGTAAAAGCCATTTGTAAAAACATTTAAAACACTGTTTTTCATTTACTTAAATAGTTAATATCTGTCTATTAAATATAACATTAAAAGTACTATACCCAAGACGTCCTGCTGTTTGTTGCTAGGCAACATAGTCACAAAAATGTAAAAAAAAAAGGTTTGTCACGGATTACTGGATTTTTCCATGAAACCCCCTTTTTTGTATTTATTTTTTGTATTTATTTTTAAATGAATCTCTTTTGTCCTGATCCATTTGTCTATTTTATGTATGGATGCAATGTTTTGTATATCTGTGTTGTTTCTTTAAAGTTTAAAATGTATACTTTGATGCTTTTCTGTCTTTGTGTTGTGTATTACACACCATATATCTAGGTGTATGTTAATTTCCAAGGATGACTAAGTCACTACTAATTTGGATTGATCTTTCAGTAACTGTACACCACATAGTGATGTACACAGTGATTTTAGATATATTTAATATACTAATATCCCCTTTTTTCATTGCCATAAACAAATTCAGTGACAGCTTGTTTCTGTCAAACTACCTTTGCAGATTTAACATGTCATTTTCAACCAGTTATATATAATCTTTTCCCCAGAACATTAGCAATTTTAGTGTATTAGGCACTGCACTTATTTCATTAATATACTAAATAATTAAATTCTGATCCAACGCAGAACCCTGTGGAACACCACATCTGTCAAAACTGGTGATGATGATGCTCTGCAAGCTGTACATATTAAAGCAGTCCTTACTTTTTGTTTATTAGTGATGCATACACACACATGCTGTACTGCACTAATTTATTTAATCTGTTTATTTTAATGTTTTATTTTAATTTACTTTAAGTAAAATTATGTAATTATTCAGAATTTTTACTGATGCTTATTCTTTATCAGATCAGGAAGTGCCACCACATATACTATAGTTTTTTTTCCTTCTTTTTCTGTGGTTGTCATACTTGACATGTTCTGTTGCTTTAGTCATGAAACATCAGTCTGCAGTTCATAACGGATTTCCTGTCATATTTGTTTTTGACAGTCAGTTCCACATGACAGAGTGTGCTTTCAACACTTAATACCCCCAAACACTGCATTATTTCATCATAAGTGCCTAAATACAGATGCTTTTACACTGGGCGAATATATGTGTATGTTCTTTTTGTTTATAGTAGCTCCTCCAGCTGATTCCAAGCACCTGCTGGAGTGAGCCTGAAGAATGTGAGACCTCTGCTGCTGACCCTCTTTACACTGCAACCTCTTGTCTTTGTCCTTCCGCTGCGCTCACTTTGTGTTTGGCAAGGTGCAAACGAGAGTAAAACATGTAACAGAAATCAAAGAAATCACCTTCTTTGGGGTTCATGTAGACAAGTTTGCTTATTTAGTACCTGTTTTTCTTTACCTTACAGCACTTAAGCATTTCCATTTGAGAATGACAAATACAGTAAGTATGGCCTTCAAATGTCAGTCTGTATAAACATGGCATAAAGCGCAGTAAATGCTGATATATGCAAAGAAAAGAAAACGCTCTTACCTCTTTAGCAAATGAGTGCCACTACTTCCACTTGTTAACTCTTCTCTGACAGCAGAGCCAAAGGCAGAAGTAAACAGTCCCCAGAACGTTTCACTGACTTTTACTCCTGCTTGTTTTCTCCCTCCCCCTCTTCTTTCTCTCTTCTCATAAGTTAGTTTGTGGTGCCTGCAGGTCTTCTGCTCTTCATCTAATTAGCCTGCTTCAGTTCAGACTGAGAGAGAGAGAGCAGCACTGGATGTTTGGACGTAATATGACTCTTTGAGCAGATCAGCAGCCGTTTCTTTTTTATGACCACAACTGTTCCTCCTGCAGAGAGTGTTCACTTTCTCCTCCTTTTCTCAGAGAGTTTGTGTACCTCCTCACTCTCCTCCTCCTCTTTCCCCTCCCTTCTCCCTCCTCCAACTAGTTTCCAAATCAACTCTTTCCCTGCTTGCGCTGTCTCTCTCTCCCCCTCACCCTCTGTCCTGTCTGTACATCTGAACACTCATTCACTGTTTTTTCCTCCTCCTCCTCCCTCTCTCCTCCCTCTCTGTCTCTCTGTTGCTACAGACCAGCTGTGCCAAGGCCTCTTTTTTGTCTTCAGTCACCCTGGAGACGAGGCTGCTTCTAAAAGAAGCAGGGGGTGGTGTGTGCGTTTGTGTGTGTGGTTTGTGTGTCCATCCTTCTTGTGTCCTGCCATCTTAGCTCTTACCAGCGTGTTTTTCTTTGTTTTTTGTTTTGCGTTTGCTGTTAATTCACTTAAGTGAAAAAAGTCATGACTTGAGGTGCGGCTGATATCTGCCCTGGGAGTTCCTCCCGGATCAAAGGTGGGGTGTTGTTTACTGGAAAGTCTCACAAAGAAGGAAGAAAGAACAATTGGGCCATTTCTTCTGTTTTTCTATTTATTTTCTGACCAGTCCGCCTGGGTAGGATGTGTTCTCCAGTTTGTTTAGAGAAAAACAGGGCTTGGTTGTGAAGCTTTGGTGAAAGTCATTGCAGGGAATTGCATTAGAGGATATGTGGACATTCCAAGTTACGCTTATTCATCCATAAATGACCATTAGTCATTTCCTAAAAGTTTACCAGAATGCAGCACAGAGTTCCTGAAACTGAAGACTTTTAATTTTGCCTCGAACGTCAAGGCTCAGATAACGCATCTTGGTCAGATAGCTGCTTTTGTTTCACAGTGAAAAATAGTTTCACATGATACTTCTTGTATTTTACTTCCACTTTAGTATTTTAGCATTTTCAGTCTACTGCCCAGTACAAAGCACAGAGGGATATACTGCATATGAAAAACAGTGCATGAACCACAGACTGCATCTAATGTGTTTTGTATTTTTCATACAACTTACACTTAGTTAAAGTAGGCCTTGGGGCATTTGCTAATAGGATTTGTTGTAGATTAAAGCCTTTCCATCAAAGTCTTATGGCAGTGCAATTAGAAGGATTATTGTTGTGGTCTTTAGGAATAGTGTGAGGGAAGATTTCTCTAAGGACATCAAATATATCCATTAAAATACTTAAATTACCTGGTTTATTTTATATTTTTTACGATCATTTTGTTTGAATGCCTTGAGTTCATCATTGTATCATTTGAAGTATACTCAATATTGATACCATTTTGAGTCCTACCTTGCGATGAGGGTGCCACATGTTTGATTTTACACCAGATGGCCTTCCTGAAATTTGTATCTCCAGCTGGAATCCAACCTACACCACTGGAGTTGATATTACTTAAAAATCGTCTTGATGTGATTTTCACATCAAGCGCAGGTGAAGCTGTGTTTCTGGTCTTTCCTTTTCAAACAGGAGACTAATTTTACCTTTCAGCTGTCTTTTGGTGGGGGGATAGCTAGCCTTTCAGCTGCACATTCCATTATGCTCCTAAGCTGCTAACTTTGCATGGGAGTTAGTGCCAACCTAAGAGTTAGCTGAAAGATGGTGAAATGCACAAACTGAGGGGTAATTCTTCCAACTGTTTGTCTATCTCTTTCACTGTTACTGTAAATAAGTAAGAACAGCTTTAAATGCTGTATGATAAATGTGACACATCTGAATTTTATTATTTATTTGCTTTATTTTTGGTTCGATATTTCCCTCCTGGCTGTGAGTAACTCATTATTCAGTTAAAGGACTCTTTAACATATCATCTCCTTTATAAATACTGTGGAAGATTTATAGTAGGGATGTCATTAATACTTTAAAAGGTTAGTGGTTTAGGGGCAGATACCTCAGTGTGTAACAATAGGCTGATTTGCACTGACCCCTGTGTAGGATTATGAATAAAGGCCTCTGGCTGAATCGGTCTCCTTTCAGGCTTTGTTTTGGGCAGGCACAGCAAGTAATGTGATCGTATTTTAACCTTGTGACCCCTGACGCTGTCAGACAGATAGTGTACTCAACACTCTTTGCATCATGAACTTTAGTGAGCCACGTCCACTCTTCAGCTTGAATGTTTCAAAAGTGTCCTGTATTAGGAAAGAATAGCAGCTCAAATTCTTTTGATTGGATTATCACATTAGTTAATTGATGAAGGATTAATAGGTGTGAATGTGAGTGGCTGTCTGTTTTCTGCGTTAGCCCTGCCACAGGCTGGCAACCTGTCCAGGGTGCATCCCGCCTCTTGCCCTTCTGTTGCTGAAATAGACCCCCCAACCCCCACTCCACTCCCCACCCTCTAAATTCCCGCTACCTTGATAAAGATAAGCGGAAGAGAATGAATGGATTAAGAATTAATCCTGGATTTCTGCACCACTTCACACTAAACAGTGTTGGAACAGCCTGTCTTAATTTAATCAGTGATTAAGGGCTAAACATTAACATTTGCATTTAGTTTTTAGGCTTGAGTGGTTATGAGACCTGGCTGGCTCAGCGTTGGTCTTGTCTAAACCGAGCCTAATTTTCTGCATCACTCCTAAACATTGTGCTGACATCATATGTTTGGTACACCAGGGATCAGATCTTGTTTCCACTAAATCAAACATTCACAGACACATGGGAGCATGTAGCTTGTTATCCTGTTCCTGGAATCTTTGGGTTTATTGGTTCAAAACTGGACTGTCAGTACTAAACGTCATGCGGTGGCAGGAAACGCATGGTAAGGACCGTACAGGTGAGGAAGGCAGGTAAAATCACTGACAGTGGTCATACTTTTTTAGAATAACAATTTAAAACTTGTATGGAAAAATGCATTCATGCACAGATTTATTTATACTAACATCACTCTTGCCTTTCCAATTCAGAGAACTGCAGGGCAATGTTAAGAAGCACATAACACCTAACACTTTCCTCAATTTCCAACAATTCACTGTTCGAATATAAAACAATCTGTGGTCATCTGGTTCTCTGTTTGCTGCAGTAATTAAACCTACATTTGGTAATGATTAGGCACTAGGTGTCTCTCTTTTTTGAGCTGTGCTTTGTTCTGCAGGAGATAATCGGAGTGTAATTAGCTGAACGTGCTACCTGGCTTATTAAAGCTCTGTCCTTCCTGAAGTCGCTGAGTCCCAGACTCAGACTAGCTCAACTACAGCATGTGTTTTTGGTTTTATCTTGCATTCCTCATACTCTGCCACTCCTCAGTGCATGCTTTACACTGCTGACTGATATGCACATATTCCTTTAGTTTATGTTTTGTGTAAGTAAATGGTATTTTTCTAAATTACCACCTCGTGTTGTCTTCGCCTTCTAGTTGGGCTGTGAAATCAGGAATAGCTTGTATTGAATGTTTCAAAGGAAAGGCAAACTAAAGACTGCCCTGTACTACTGCATATTTCCTCAGCTTTGTTAGTCTGGGGTTTTTTAGCATATAACTACTTATATTAGTTTTCAGCATGCATAAGACCATAGCAGTCATTAATAGTGCTTCAGAGATTAAAAAATAGGAAACCAATTGGGAAAAGCTTTGAAGTCACTTCTATTTCAAATTCAAGTACTTAATTCTCACTGATCTAGCATTGTGGAACCAAGGTGTGCATTTGTATATTGTGAGTTTTAGTGCAAAACCAGCTTTTTCAGTTTAGTAGTTTCTGTTTTTGAATCTCTTGGATTCCCTTAACTCCAACTCCTTCCCCTTTTTTCTCCTCAAACTTTGGTCACGACTTGCCTGATGTTTTTTCACTGTGTGTTAGTCTATCATAACACATTAAACTTTTTTTTTTTTTTAAAGAGACTCGTGTAGACAGCCCAATAGGGCTGTGGTGCAGTTTTTAGTCGTATGATTTTGTGCCACACAACAGATTTTTGTGCATGTCTGGTAAAGGAAGAGAAGGCTTGTGGGTGAGAAGAAGTGTGAGATGAGTGAACATGTGAAAATGTTGTGCGACTGAATGGAGAAATAAATCATTTGGTGTGAGCAGCAGAGTTGTGATAGTCTTAATCACTTTATAAATCATGCAAAACTGCCCATGATGCCTTTTTTTGTAGTTCACAAACCGCTCAAAAAGCTCGTCCATTAACTCCATAGTCGGGCTGATAATACATATGTATGGGGGTAAATAACACACTGCTTTCAGCACACAAAACATCTATTTGAATTGCAAAACTGGTTATTTTCCCTCTGTTTTCATCCAACACAAAGCTGCTCTGAATTCGGAGCAGAGGTCTGTTTTAAATCAAAACTGTTGTGTGTAGCCAGAGTTTGGCAGCTCTTCATAAATGTGTGCAATAAAGAGATTCAACTGTGGAGGATGATGACACCCCTGTGAAGCCTTATGTTACATGTTGTCATTGTGCAACAGTCACCAAAGGAGCTAGAGGTCAAATCTAACCCTTGTGTACCCAGAAAATGTCCCATTTTAGTCACCACAGCAACAGCTGGTATAGATAGCCCAAGTATTCGTGTATGCATGGGAACTGCTTGCCCAGCTGAGTTACCCTCCAGCTCACAGCAGGCTGTCACAGTGTCAGAACGCGTGAAAATGGCTCCTCTGACTGGGCGACCAGACTGAGTCTGGCGTCCATCTGTAGCTTCAGTGTCACGTCAGGGCTGTAGATGTCACTGTTATACAAATACACAAGTGGGTGAGTTTTGTCAGTGGATTTGAAGCGCTTGAGTGAATTGACGTCAATGCAAGCGCATACTATACATTTGACATATCATCGTTAAAGATGTCCAACAAGTAAATCCCAATCCTGTTTCATTAGTGTTACCGTTTTTATCAGGCAAAGTGGACAAGCTCAAAGGCGCAACAAAAAAAAAAAAAGGTGCAGAGGAGTCCATATGGGTCTCCCTTACAAATGAAGGAATCTCTGTATGTCAGACCATGCATTCTTCATTTATCTCTACAACCATTACACCTGGCTGGCAGGAGGGTCACTGGGGATACAAGAGAGTGAAGTCTCTTTGTGTGTTTGGGGCAATGTTGGTCTAGTTTGGGGGCTTCTCTTCCTGTTTCTAAGTCTCTAATGGCCAAGAAACAAGTAATGTGTCATCCGTGTTGCCGGACATGATCATCATCAGGCTCTTATCACACCAAACGCAAAGCTTTCCCTCCCTTGAATACAGTTACGTTAGGAATCCACGAATAGTCACTCCTAACAACATAAAGCGTGAGAAGGAATAAAACTAACAGCGGATTAAATGAAGAGTTGCTGAGACAGAATAACAGGCAGACAGACAGCTCCGTGTGTAAACAGAGTACTGCATTATCGTCAACCCATGGTCATATAAAAATAAAACCCACCCTCTTTCCATTATAAGGTTTCACATGGATCACTGGTCCTCAGTAGGTCTTAGTTGGGTAAATTCAACCTCTAATAAACAACAGTACATGACATGCTATTCCTATATTATTTATTTAACCAAAGCTGTGTGTGAAAAGGTGAGCACACCTCATGATTCAATAGCTTGAAAAGCCATCTTCAGCAGCAATAACATAAAGGAATCGTTTTCTGTATGACTTTATCCGTCTCTGTCCTGATATACAAAACATTAGAAATTAAACAGTCTGTTTTTTTTTTCTCTTGTGTTGCTGTTTTTCCCCCCACAGGACTGTAAGAAAGATCCAGGATGTTGTTATGACAAGCATGAAACACCAGCTCGCCCTCTAGTGGCGATGATAGCATGCAACATATGTAGTGCGACACAGTGAGATGAATTTTAATAATATTTCCTGTGAGATGTGATGAGAGACAAAATTCCTTACTTAAGTCCAACTTTCACACAGTTTTACATCCTAGCTGATACCCAGGCCTAACAAATAAAGAATTGAGTCCATTAGAAGTATCAAGACATAAACAAAAACTGTCTCAGTTCCCCAGTGCTCTTTTTTCAGAAAAGTTCACAGTAATTGTAATTGTGCACATTTATTTCTTACAGGTTTTTAAAATTTTTTTTTTTATTACATTTCATTTTACGGCAGCAGCAATGCTGAAAAACCGCACTTATTTTTCTTAAATTAAGACATCTCAGAGATTAAATGTGTAGTTAAACGTCTTTACACAGAAAGTGTGCTGTAAATGGCCCACAATGTAAAATTCCCTGCTCTAAAACAAACAAGTGGACCCAAATCAGGGCAACAAATGCCTAAGTCTAGAGTTTTTCCTTTAATTTGTCACCCCGCAGTAGTTGTGCTTACAGTTAATGAGCTTAAATTATGGATGCCATGTCTTGACCTCTCTTTTGACATCAATGTAGAGGGCGCACTTGAACAAAAGCTGGACGAGTGGAGACAATCGGATGTTACGAGCGGTACGCGAAGGCGTCGTGAGCATGCTGGCGCTAACAGCGGGAAAGGAAGTGCCGTTATTCTCTGCCACGTCTGTAGGCTCCTGAAGCGGCGCAGCCTGCAGAGGCGGCAGGTCGGAGCACCGGGATGAGCCGGTGCGGGGTGGTGGTGGGGGGATGAGAGGGGGGCAGTGGGAGTGACCGAGGAAACGCGGAGGAGAGGAAGGAAAGAGGAAACACGTAGAGGCACAACACAGCGCTGAAAAGAGCTCCGGCTTCTAGGAGCCACCGCTGTCTTCTGGAGGATCCTTTCCTGCAAGACGTCTATTGTCCGGACAGAGCCGCGGGGAAACCCATGCTAAGCTCAGGGAGAATGGAGGAATTCGTAACCGAAGAGGAAGAGCCGTGGTACGACCAGCAGGACCTGGAGCAGGGTAAGACAAGTCACCATCCTATCTTCCCTGCCCGCAGCATCCCTTCGTTCTGTCAGCTTCTGGCACCGGCCGCTCAGCCGGCCTCTTCGAACAAAGACTCTCTGTTGTCGTGAGATACGACAGAGACGTCATTTGGAGCCGTTCGCTTGCTCTGCTTCATTGCAATCAATAAAAACAGCGAAGGAGTTCCCAAGGAGCGGACTGCGCTTCTTTGACAACAATGCTTTGAAAGCATGCCAAGCAGGGCCTTTGCATGGCTGGAAGTAGTCAGCATCAGTGTGATGCACCCGGAGCTGTAGAGTTATCAGGGTCCACCTTATGGAAGTCCTAATCGAACTAAAGCGCTCATTTTTAGGTATGAACCAATAGTTCTGGCTCAACATGTTTAAAATATTTTTCCTGTCCACTTGTTTTGTATTAATTTATTAAACGCTTTGTGTCAGGGATCCCCATTTTAAAATATAGCGGAGCCATTTATGTTTTTAACCTCGTCATCACAATTTTTGAAATTATATTTTGAAATCAGGAAATGTCCTCTTTGTTGCGGTTATCAGTAGGGGTTGAGAGAGAATATCGATACAGTATTGTAAAAACCAGGAATAAGAAATATCAATATTTTATTACAGAAATTCAAATACTTTGGGACATGCACCACTACCCTGAGATAACCCCACACTGGAAACACCTAGCTTGAGAAAATTAGCTCCTAATTCAAAGCAAGTTAATGGATGGCGACTAAATGGCTGCAGAGTGCAGGACCCCGTTTGATTGCAAGGCAATTAAAACCTTTCTGCAAACAGTTGCAGTCTGACTCGGACTGACTACAATGGTCCTCAGTGAGGTTGTCAAAGGTTTGCAAATGATTTCTGTCTAATTTATAAATGCAGACAGATTGCCGACATGTTGCCATCAGTCTGCATGAGTCTTAGTCAATGAGTACAACTCAGCCGGCTGCCAGCTGGCTGTATTCTGTTATATTCCTCTAGAACAGGAAGGTTACTGAGCAGAAATGTAATAGTTAGATTTCTGTCCATGTAGATGGCAACAGATATGTGATTTTTCAATGATTTACCACTGTTAATTGCGGTATTATCAAATAGCATTCAATTGCCAACCATTAAACTACAAACTGATGTCAGACTGATAGCAGACTAACTGCATGTTATGGCACATTTATGGCAGGTTTTAGTGACAGTGCTGAGATGGTTATCTGATGTTAGATAGCTTTATCTTACTGGATAAAAAAAATGTGGTGATAAAGTTTAATTTTAAGGACAAAAAAAATCGCAATATGGCAAATAAGGGGGTGAGATAATATCGTATCATGGGATGTCTAGTGATTGCCACCTCTAGTTATCATTCATTAGGGCTGATAAAATAAGATAAAACAAAGAGATAAAAATTTTTTTCAGACTTTCTGTAAAATAAATAAATGAAAAAAAAGAATTGCAGTTTGACAATCAGTATTCTGATTGAACCAGCTGTTGTGAAGGAAAAATCTCATAACCTTCCAGTTCAAAGCCAGCTAATTAACCTGCGTCTTTCCATTAATACTATAACCTCCACCCAGTAACAACATAATGGATCCGACTGTCAGTGTTGCTATATTTAAAGAAGACCTAATGTCCTCATTTCCAGCTCCAAATTTTTATTCTTCTTCTGGAGCAGCTTTCCACAGTCCATAAGTCAAAATAATACTGATTTCTCTTGTACTGGGCCCTTGGTGAAGTCCCTCAAATTATTGTTGCTGTTTAGTTTGGCCAACTCTCTCCTGATTGGCTGCCCATTGTAAACATAAAGTCTGAACAGCTGGTGGGTGGAGATGTGTGCCTCAGATGACCATATTAGGGATATCCTCTCTTACTGACATCATACAGTACCAAGAGGAGGAAACACTGGTGCATTGAGCATCAAGTCTGAAGCCTGAACCTTGGGTTGAAGACATAGCTTGTACATACACTGACTTCATTATTTGAAATATTTGCCATGTTTAATAAGAGGATTTCCTATTATAACACTGTATATATGACAAAAAATTAGTAAAGCATAATAGGTCATCTTTAAAATAGATTTAAAGGGTAGACCAATGAGCTGAACATACAATAAACATTTAATAGCCCTTTCAAATACATTTCAGTGTTCATACAAATTGCATCTGATGTTGTAGCAGATGGATCCGGTATCAGCCGGTTTACATCTGAATGACGACAGCTTTTTATATTCCTTTTCCACGGAGCTTTTAACTGTCGGTGACTCAGGAAATTACATTTTGAATGAAGTCACACAGTCTATTTATTGATGAATGAAACATCTGCAGATATTTGTGAGCCAGTTTGAAACCAGTCTGAACCTGATCATTCAGCACAGTGACTTGTATAATTATATGTTTTTAGGACTTATCCACAGCTGTGAATGTTCATGTTCTCTCTACCACTTAGCTCATTTCCTGTCGTGCATAATCTCTCAATCACCTGCTCTCTTCTCATCTAATTATAATGCTAAGCTACATTTCCCTTGGCTAAGGCCAAATGGTGCTGATGCTGTTATTTCACCTGACTAGGAACACCAATGCACACACAAACACACACTTACCATCATGATGTCAACGATTGATAAGCGAACTTGTTTCCTGTGCACAAGGTGTCACATGTCAGGGAAACCGAGAGTTAAAACAGATCTTTAATTGGCTTTGTTTTGGGAGATGATGAGGAAGAAAAAAGTGAAACTAGAAGAAAGACGAGGCAAATCGGAGTGACAGCGTGAGAGAGGACTGAAAGTGTAACAAGAGTCAAAATGGCTGGAGCCAGAGAAACGAGCAGTGTCTTTGTGCAGAGGGATCTGTGTTTGATGGAGCAGAGAGGATGTCAGTGCTGGGCTACAAAGTGCTGACTGCGCCAGTTCATCTTCAGTCGTGTGGCATTTCTAGGTGCATCGAGTCCTTTGGATGGGCACACCACTCTCATCGTATTACCTTGTTGTCATGCAGGAATCGCTGTAAGTTGTTGTTCTTTGGGATGACTGTCACCAGAGAACTGTTGTCTAAAAATGTGGATAAATGAGGATTTCTTTCTGCACCGAAGACCTGTCCAGGGTTTACCCCGCTTCTCACCTGGTAGCTGGGTGGGAGAGAATGGGTGGATGAAGTTAGGATATTTTTTAGGCTAAGGGTTAGGGGTTCATTTTTGATGGTTATGGTAACCGGCTAAGGAAAGCATTATGTCAGTTAGATGTCCTCACCAAGGTATGAAAACGAGTGTGTGTGTCTATATTGGCAGTGAAGATAAGAGAAGTGGCTGAACCTGTTTTTATCTTTTAATCCGATTTTTACGACAGGTGCATATTTTAAAATATGGTAGTTGCATCATGGGGCTGTATTTGAGCCAGTGGTGTTGGGGATTAAAATCAATGGGATTGTGAAAAAGTACAGTCAGCTTTTGAACCACTATAAAATGCCATTTTGCAAGTGCAGTATGAGTGAAAAAAAACACAACAAAAAAGAAGGGTAACATTAAGTGAAAACAAACTAGTCCGTTATGTCGTTCGGGAATGAAAGTCTCAGTTTGTGTTTAGATGTGGCAGGTGTTAAACTAGCTGTGTGACTGTACAAACTACTCATGATGGTGCCACGTCTCAGATTTCAACTCTTAAAGGAGGAGAAAGCAGGAAGGATGCAGACGTGTAATTGGGATGCTTCTTTGTTTGGGTTTATTGTGTGTTAGCCTGAGCCTCTCCTGACTGATGACCAAGAAACAAATATGTGGCTGTACCAGCTGAGACTGGAGGGCTGTTTGCTCTTGCCATACATCTGATGAGAGAGCTCTTTAAGCACTCCTGTCACATCATAGCTGTTTACATTGCTCAGGAGTAGAGAGCAATATCCCAGGACACTTTTATAAATAGTTTCTATAAATTGCTACTTTGACATGCAGTATGCATCATTGCAGTCGGTATTACAGCCTGTATAAGCACTATGGCATAGCACTTCTGTCTGGTGAATGTTTCTAGTGCATTTTCTGTTACAAATTTAGTCTGAAACACTGGAAAAGAGGAACTGGAGAAGTCTTATTTTCCACATTCCAGTGAGTCTCATGGGTGATACGCACCTACCCAAAAATCAGCCTGTGGAAAACATCACCACGTACTGTACTGAATGCATGGATTTGACTGCAGATGCATTCACACACTCTTAAAAATAGGTAAACTTTCATTTTTTTCCAAAGTACTGACACAGTGGCAGCTGGCTGCATGGGTTGTCTGGATAGCTTCTTCATGCATGATGTAACTGTGTCGGTGTTCCAGCCTCAGTGATATCACCCTGCATGGGTCAATGTCAGGTCTGTCTGGAGCAAACGGACAGTTGTCTATGACAGCTATTGACTTGCAAAGTTGTTTGGTTGTGTAGTGAGTTTTATCGATCGGCCCTCTTCCCCATTTCCGCTCTTACTTTGTTTTCCTCCTCCTCTTCCTCTGTTGTTGTCTTGATACTGAGGCTTTAGGCTGTGTACCGCTAACTCTCCCTCCATCAGCCAAATCCCCTTCGACATCTAAATGTACACACAAACACTTTTGGGTTGTCTGGTTTTATTTGGACTGTATTTCACGTCACCAAGACAACTCTGAAAATGCAAGTTCATTTTCTTTATATTTATAAGAGGAGGTAACATTGTGCTTGCGTAACATGTCAGAATTACAGTGGGAGAAATAATTATTTCATCCCCTGCTGAATTATAGGTTTACTCACTTGTAAAGAAACGAACAGTCTCTAATTGTTATGGCAGTTTCACGGTAATGGAGAGAGACAGAATATAAACCACAAATCCAGAAATAACACTTTACATGAAGTTATAAATTGATTTGCATGTCATTGAAATAAGTTTTTGATTCCCCACAAACCAGCCAGAAATCCGGTTCCCACAGATTGGCTTTGTGGCCATGGGGCACACAGATTACAATCAATCAGTCAGCCACCCTCAGCCCAAACAAAACCAAAATCAAACTCTTTGGCATCAACTCAACGCACCGTGTTTGATCATGCACGGAGGTGGAAACATTATGCTTTGCGGCTGTTTTCCTGCTAAGGGTACAGGGCAACTTCACTATATTTATGAGCCAACGGTAGAGGCCATGTATTATAAAATCTTGGATGAGAAACTGCTTCCCTCAACTAGAACAATGCAGATGGGTCTTGGATGGATCTTTCAGCATGACAAAGACCCAAAAGATACCCCCACAGCAACAAAGGAGTGGCTAAAGAAGGATATTAAGGTCATGGAGTGTCCTAGCCAGTTTCCAGACTTCAATTCTATCAAAAATAAGAGGTAGATGATCATAAAGTATTTTTCATCAGTCATGCAAATATGATCAGTATATATCCGATCTTGTGGGGGAACAGCATGGTTACTCTGTGTACTCCTGCTTATGTGCTTGCAACAATAGGAAAATGTTGCAGTGATGCAGGTCGTCAGTTGCTTTGATGTATTATGGCCTGGCATTGATCCATTTGCTCACTATTCATTACTTAAGCCAGAGGCTGGACTGCATGACAGATGACTTTGTTGGCTGTTTAGTCCTTCACTTTCTGAGAGGCTGCAAGCCACATTTTGCTGACTCAGAGCCAGTAATGTAGGCCATCAGTACTGCTGAGTCAGCACACGGTTTAAGTGGAGTGTGATGCTACTCATCTTAATTTGGAGTATTTTAGCAGCCTGGATGTATAAATAAAACACTAAAGTGTCTCTAAGAAAAAGCCTCCAGCATCCCAGTGTGTGAAATCTCTGTTCTCATCTTAATCTCAGCGGAGATGTGTCACTCCAAATAATCTTGGTTCCAATCTGTGACCTTCGTATTCAGTCAGTGGAGAGTAGGAGGCTTGCAGGGAGACGTGCTGCAGGGAGGAGCACTGCCTCGCTGTCTTCCCTCTATAATTGAATTGGTCCGGGGCAGACTAAGGCGATGTGATGGATCATTCTAGTTATAACCTTGCTTAAAATAGAGCTGTGTGCGCTGTTAAACGTGACAGAAGTCATCTAAATTGTGCAACTGCATTATGTCTTCTTCTGTGAGATAACCCCCTCCCCACTATCACTGTTAATATTTATGCCTTAGTTCTTCATCCACTTTTCATTTCACACCTCTCCCTTCCTGTTCTCTGCTTTCACTCATTCAATCTGCCTCCTTCTCTTTAAAGATATTTTATCTGTTCCTTTTTCATTTCTAGATCTCCACTTGGCAGCAGAGCTGGGAAAGACTCTGTTGGAGAGGAACAAAGAGCTGGAGGACTCTCTGCAGCAAATGTACATCACCAATGAAGAGCAAGTGCAAGAGATCGAGGTGTGGACCACAGAGCAATGCAAATATTATATGAATTAATATAGGCCAAAACACAGCACTGCCATCTCAAGGGCACTCGGTAACAGCAGTGAACAGAATTGTTACAGGAAGTGCAACGTGTCACAGGGATCACAGGCAAGATTCCAGTTAGCTCATGGCGACTTCAGTTCTTCTGCAAAACAAAATGTGTTATGGAGTCCCACAGGGCTCTGTACTAGGCAATAGCATTAGGTGACAATGCAAACATTTACATACGTGCAGATGACACCCAGCTGTTTTCCTTATGCCACATGACGCTGTCGTCTTTCATCTAAACAGTGCTGTCTACATTAGGAACATCCTGTCTCAGAGTGATGCTAAAAACTACTTTATGCATTTGGTACCCATTGGCTAGACTATTGTAATTTCTTATTATCAGAATGTCCTAATGGATCCATTAAAAGCCTTCATTTCCAAATACAAGAGAGATCATATTTCTCCCTCTGCATTTTCCGCAGCCTTCCGCTATTACATTCCTCTGTGTTGAACCAGCAGACAGTATGTTTGGCAGGAGGCCTTCTCTCTGTTGTAAATGTTAATCTTAAACAGGGCCCATTTTCTTCATTTCTGTATACATATTTTTGTTCCTGGACTCTAGTAAAGTAGCTCTACATGACTAATAACTGAATCTAATCTAAATAAATTACCTTTTACTGGACCTTGATGCAACTCCTTGGTTCACAGTTTGTAACAAACTTGTTTTGGTTTTCTTTGAGCCAGCTTGCTATTTATTTGCTGCTCCTTGTACAGAGAACAGCAGGTGGGTGGAGCTTTTGTGCTCACACTTCTCAGTGACAAAGAGCCAAAAGTATTTAAAATGCAGCCTTAAATGGAGCATTTTAGAATAGAATGACATTTGAGCTTATGGTGAACAGGGCACCCATAATTTCACTGTGCATGTACAGTGACAATAAAGGGCCGTTCTATTCTTTCTGGACAAAGCTTATCAATAGAGCTGGATGAAGTGACCCTTTGTTACACTGCTATAGACTATTTTCTTCTGTGTAACACAATGCCTTTGCTGAATTCATGAATTAAATTAAACTGTGAGTGGAAACACCCTTCGTGCACATAAAACATGCTTCTTTGACCTGGTTTTTTTTTTTTAATCTTCAGTAAGGAATTTTCTCCTAACTGGTTAAGTCCATCTGCTGAATGATATCATGCAGTATGGTGTGAAGCTGTACAGCAGGTGCTTAGTGGCTCTGGAAGTTAGATTGCAGTGATGAATCCTGTATATGTGCTGTAAAAAGTAAATGAAAGCCAAATTTAAGTGACAGTTAAAAGCTTCTAGCTTCAGAGATCTATAAGATTGTTGGAACCTTACCTGAAGTTGTGCATTTTGATTTGCACTAAATATGTGTATGTATTTGTTTTCCAGTACTTGTCAAAGCAGCTGGAGGTTCTTCGGGACATGAACGAGCAGCATGCCAAAGTGTACGAGCAGCTGGACGGGACTGCTAGAGAGTTGGAACGCACCAACCACACGCTGGTGATGGACAGCAAGTCCTCGCAGCAAAAGATCGAGAGGTGAACGGGACTGGGAGCTTTCCTTTTTTCATGTTTTTGACCTTCTTTCATTCATTCATAAATCTTTCCCTCTCTTACGCACCAGGTTAACAGGGACTATTGAGACGTTGCAGAACCAGGTGGAGTCTCTGTCAGGGCAGGTGGAGCAGCTTCGCTCCATGGAGCAACTGCGGGTCAGGAGGGAGAAGAGAGAGCGACGCAAGACCATCCACTCATTCCCTTGCCTGAGGGAGCTTTGCACAGCACCCAGGTACCTGTTTTGTCTTCCATAGAATGAGAAAGAAAAGGAAAGTGGTTATTTAACATCACACTTAAACACTGCATGCCAGCAATAAACGGCTAAATATTGGTCTCATCTGTTATTTTGTCAGGTATGAGGATGAGTTTGTAGTGGGCAGGGCTGAAAGTTTTACTATGGAAGCCAAGCGTCAGCCATTTGAAGAAGAGAACCAGCACCTGAGGGAAGCGGTGTCGGCTCTGAGAGCTGCTGTCCGGGCCGAGAGGAGTCGCAGGGAAGGGGTAGAGAGGGAGTGCAACCTCCTGATAGCGGAGTTCTCCCGGCTGCAGACACGGGTGCAGGTGGGGTGCAAAATAATCCGCTGAGCATGTTTGGCTGTTAAGATATAAGAAAACATATAGAAGCAGAAAAGACAATATCAGCAAGTTGTTTTTTTTTCCACCAACGTGACACTAACTGCTAAACATTGTTAGCAATGACAGGGCTGATTCGTCCATTTGAGTTCATTGGTTATGACATTTAATTGTGTCTTCAATGCTGAACACCCCTAACAAAAACATAATACCAGACTGTATATAAAAGATGGAATTAGTTTACGATAAGTCAGTGAAGTCAGCTAATGGAGTATCGTTTTGAATATTCAAATTGATTTCAAATTTAGAATTTTGGCCTTGATCATAATCATTTTGTTCTATTCAAATGTGGTCAAAAGTGTGACCTCATGTGAACAGTGAGGCTATTCAAGTGTTCACATTCACACTAGCTAGCTTGGTGAGCTAGCTGCATTTATATGTTGTTCAGGTACGTCCCACAGATCCTGATACCTGATAATTAGTGCTATCTCATAAATACAATATTAATGAGACACCACTCAGCTTTTGTTTTATTAACCAGGTGGTAAGAATGTTTATTTTTTCCGCAAGAAAGTTTGGCTTTTTAAGGTAGAAGTCCATGTGTACATGCACATGAGCAGCCTCATGTGGCCATTAGCAGAACTGCAGGTTTCTGCACTTAAACACACTGGCTTCTTGTTTTCCAGCTACTTCAGCCTAAGGTTTCTACTTCTGTCAGACTAAATAGTCATTTACTATTAGTGTAAAATGTTCTTTAAATTGAATCTCTGTGTGCAGTTTAATAAACTACCTTGTAACTTGATTAACTGATCAAAAAATTATGATTTGTTGATTATAAATTAAAGGCAATTAAGTGGGGGAGAATTTTGCTATGACCTGCTATTTATGTCTTTATTTGGAGTGTGGGGAATGACTTATCTTGAAATAAAACTGACTGGTTGTGCTCACAGGATGCTGAGAGCTGCCAGGCGAGAGTGCGCGAGCTGGAGGTGGAGCTGCAGGAGCTGCAGCAGCTGCGCCGCGCTCGGACTTTCCTGCTGAGCGGTGAGGATGATGGCGTGGCTCTTACCCAGACTGTCCTCAGTATCACCCCGGAGACCGACACCTTTTTGGAAGTGGAGGTCGGGGAGATGGGAGGAGGCGTGAGGGAGGAGACAGCAGGTGGAGGAGGTGTTGGAGGTGAGGCGTTACCTGATTCCAGTCCTGTGAGGAAAAGCTGCAGCGACACGGCGCTCAATGCCATCGTGGCCCGGGATGCGTCCGGCAGAAGGAGAGGCAGCTACGCTCTGCACGCCAATAGCGTGAGGAAAAGAGGGATGTCCATCCTAAGAGAGGTGGATGAGCAGTACCACGCCCTGCTGGAGAAGTACGAGGAGCTGTTAGGGAAGTGTCGACGACACGAAGAGAGCCTGTGTCACGCCGGCGTCCAGACTTCCCGGCCCGTCTCCAGAGACCCATCTATGAAAGACTGTGCCATGGGCCCCATCGTGGCCCCTCCCCCTACTCCCACCCAATCGCCCTCCACCCCTGAAGCCATCGAGAGCATCAGCAAACAGGTGGAGGCAGTGGATAAGCGGCTGGGGCAGAACACTCCAGAGTACAAAGCCCTTTTTAAGGAGATCTTTTCTCGTATCCAGAAGACTAAGATGGACATAAAAGCTACCAAAGCTGCAAAAGCTAGCAAATCTGGTAAAGCTGGTAAATCTAGTAAGCACTAAATTTACACCGACTGGTTCTAGAGACGGTGACATCATTGCTTGTTCAGTGTTAGGTTGTGAAGGTGCCCGGTGCAAACATTCTTATAGAGGTTGCTACTCTTAAAACCACTAAATTGAATTACGGTTCAGGTTGACTGAAGTCACGTCAGACTCTTGTGATCGAGAGCTGAAACCTTCCAGAAAACAGAAATCTTCTGATTTGCATGCGATCAATCTGTAAAGGTTGGAGAACTTAAGCATAAAAACATAAACGATTTTATTTCAGCCACCCGGTTCAAAGTCTGTTCTGGCTTCACTGCCTTACTAACTATACTTAAAAACACTATTACACAGCTTGTGAGCCTGACCAGTACACCGAAAGCTAAAGTTTCACAAAAACGAATTAAACTGCGTATCTGAGAGAAACATGAGTACAAATCAGTGTCTACTATTAACATGAACTGTATGTGTTGCTTTTAACATAGAGAACTAAACTAGTATTTCTGTGATTATAATAGGACACAGATTGATTCCTCACCTCACAAGCCAAGGATGTCAAGGATGACCTGGAGGTGCTACTTTTACTAACATCACTAGTCACATTAACTCTAGTGAAGCATTTTTGTCTGGATGAGATTCCACCTTCCTGTGTGTGACCTTACTTTGGCTTAGTGAAAGTTTACGGGGCTTCGCCTGAGATTTTGGGAAAGTGTAGAGTTTGATGAAGAGATACCAGTGCTGTATGGTTATTATGAAGCCATGCTCATTTAACATAAACACTAACCCGACTCTTGTCATAACAAGTTGTGGGTTTGTGGGGTCATTTTTGCCCAGGTGCAGAAGTGTTGTGAATGAATATAACACAGAGATTACTGACTGATACTGGATTATTGTTGCTAATACTAGGTAGTAAAATAATTATCTTTATACTGGGTGATATTCTTTATCTTTCAGTCTTCTACATTACGGAGTGCACTCAAAATATATAGCTGGCCAGTTGCCTTGCTAGCAGGTCAAACAGCAGAGATGAGCACTAGTGAAATGACAGTTATGTTGAAAGTTATGTTTGAAAGGTTGGGGTCATTTTTTTCATTTATTTTTAATTAATTCTCAAGCAATACATTTCACACACTGGCTTTTGTCCAGCTGACACTAACGTAGCTGGTAGCTGCAAAAATCCATTCATATAAGATAATGAAACATTAAGTAGCCATTTGGCCATCATTGCATATATCCACAGTTTGTATAGCATAGATCAGCATATATATAACTAGTACTTGTATAAGATTTCATTTGACAGTGACAGTTTACCTTGAAGTCGACTGAGCTATTAGATGGTGCAGGTACTGCAGACAGGGTTTCTAGTATGTGACAAAACATTAAAGAAAAAGGGCCAGAAGGGTCCAAAATTGAGGCTGCAATAGACTCTGATGAAAAAAATGCCCAACTCTAGAGGAAATAAACATGTTTACAATTTGGTACTTTAAGACATTTTGGTCTCCTCTTCAGTCACAGTGGATCATCTACCTCTGTCTCTCACCCTGTCCCTAGCATCCTTTTCTGCCACACTAACCCTCTGCATGTCCTCCATCACTCCGTCCATGAATATTCTCTGTGCTCTTCCTCCTTCCCCACCTGGCAGCTCCATCTTCAGCATCCTTCGTCCACTATCACGCTTCTCTGTCTACTTCTTTTAGTTTCTATCAGACCCCCAAAACCTGAGCTTTTCCTCTAATTCACTCCCTTCTGATCCTGTCCCTCCTGGTCACCCAAATGAAAAGCTCAATATCTTCAACTCTGCTACCTCCAGCACCACTGCCTGTCTTTTTGTTATCAGCCTTGCCTTTCACTGTTACTCCTATCCTCCTGTCACTCCACCCTCCCTGCACTCTCTTCTTCTCCTCTCTTGTGCACTCTGTTGCTTTGGATGATTTAAACTCCTCTACCTTCAAAACTCCTTGCATCTTCACCGTTTCACCTGTCTCCCTTTCATAAAAAATACCATGACTTGCTGTTTGGTTAATTCTACTAACAGCTTGTGCTCCTCCTTTGTTGATTGAAGTGCTAGTATTATTAATACTGTATATCTAACAAGACAGCAGCAGTCAAAAATGCTAAAGTCGAGCTTCATACGGAATATCTGTTCCCAACCAGCTGTTTGCGGCAATGCTTAAAAAGTACGTGTATTCCACAGGAAAATGAAAGACCTGGCAACCCTGGCTGCAGGCAGCGCTAAGAGCGTTTTCAAAGCCCATCGCTACCATTTCCAAATTACCCCAGTAATATTTTTCCACATATGTTCTGTTTAAAGTTTGCATACTAGCACTAATTTGACAACAAAAATGCTAATACCGACTTATCTGTGATAGGCCCAGTAAATGCTACAAAGCTGCTGTCTTAGAGACGAGTTGCAGAAGGACAATCTCTGCAGATAGCTCTGCAGTAAATATAAAGCATGGGCATTTTTGGTTGCTGGGGCGACCACTGAAAGACCACTGAATGAAGAAGGCATGAAGGTTTGTGAGGAAGTAGATTTTATATAGTTAGTCATTCACACTTAATAGCTGATGTGTAACCGGTATAAGGCTTCAAAGCAGGGCTTTTTTCTACCACCTAGCAGTCTTACCAAACTATAAAGCTAACCTGCAACATATTGCACCTTTTTCACAATATACAATAACTATGCCTTTTTTCTTGGTAACCTCCTATATGTAAACCTTTGTTATAATGAATGTTATTACGGTTAAATATTTTATACACAGCGTCGTGGAGGACAAATGGGCACAGCTAACACCTGAGGGATCCTAAACTCGTGTTTAAGGCTTATGTGTGTTTTTAGGGGGAAAAAAAGCACTGTGGATGATGGATTTTGTGTGCAACCCAGTGAGTGAACAAACTGTGGTGCGTTTGAGGGCGGCGCTCGTGTCTTTTCCAATGATCCAAGCGCAATGAGAGAACACGTGTTAGCAATGCCAAACCAGAGCCTGTTATTATTCTACCAAGGTTCATGGGGTTTCTGTACTGTAATGACTTACCTATTGCACTTAAAATGTCTGACGCCTCATCTTTTCATATTTAGGATAGCTAACATTAAACTGTACCTTTATTTTGGTTTTTGTGTGAATTTTTTTTTTAATTTTCTTTTTTTTGATTCTTTTCTTTTTTTTTTTTACTTTTCAGTGCCGATATGTGAATGTTTATAACATACTGTCAGAATAAATTTATTTAATTTG
>VUQG01017625.1:42430-99780 GCA_015106755.1 Etia nguti
AAAAACTTGAAATATATATATATATATATATATATATATATATATATATATATATATATTTTTTTTTTTTTTTTTTTTTTTTTTTTTTTTCTTTTTTTTTATTTTTTTTTTTTTTTTTTTTACTTTTCAGTGCCGATATGTGAATGTTTATAACATACTGTCAGAATAAATTTATTTAATTTGCTTTACTTTTATTATCCAGTTGAAAGTTGTGCATTGTTACTTCATAAGACATTTGCATTAATGTTTAGTCTAATCTGGTATTAGTTCCTATTATTACTGAACTAAGACTTACTTTACCCTGTTAATAAAGCATTTATATAATGCACCCAGTCTCCTTGTATTTGTTGTATAATTAAACTGAGTAGTAACACTTCCTGACACTAGAAATAGTTTTGGCATGTGCGGATCAGACCCTAAGGCCTCCTCTCACACAAACCTCTCTCCCTGGGTCCTTGTCCCAATAATCCTGTGCCAGGTGAGATAATGTCATGTAGTTTGACACTTGGTCCTGGGTAAAGGGGAAGGCTAGTTTGCTTTGTAAGATCCTACCAGGAGTAAATCATCTTAAATAGCATAACTTATGGAATCAATCAGTCACACAAATTGGTTGATCTCCATTCCTTTTCTCACTGGTGGCTGCAAGCTGTTGGTTATGACGGGAAGAATAAGACTGGAAGTGGCCACAGGATAGGAAGAGTTTGGTCATTCAAGAACCGTTCAGAAGAGAGCCATTGCAAAGAAATAAAGTATCGATTCTGTCGCGCTTGTATTGATCCACACTATCTATATTTGGATTGATAGGCCCAACTCTACTGTCTACTGATCATTCCAAGTGAGGTGTTTCAGTCATACAAAACTGGAAGGAGACCCTGAGGAAGCTGGAGAAATTATTTCACAATACTGAGTTGGGAACACTCCATTATCATGGGAAGATTTGGAGGTGATGGCTGGGAAGAGGAAGGTCAGGTTATCCCCTGCCCAGAAAACTGACTGCAGAAACCAGATACGGGGCAGGGATGTTAAACTCATTTTGCATTGTGGGCCACATACAAGTCAGATAGATAAACTACAAATAACTGTTTAAAAATATAGGGAGCAAAAGTAAAAGGTTGCTAGAAAAATAGGTACTCAATTAAAGTACAGATATCTAAAAGGTTTACGAGGAAGGTAAACAGTAACGAAGTGTTTGTACTTTGTTGCTTACGTATTATCGGAGTAGTAAAAAACTACAAGATTTCAGCGAATTTTGTGAGTACAGGGAAAGTCTTGCACGGCTTGATTTGTTTGGGACAATGCCTGAAGGATGAAACGCCGTTGTTCTACAAGGTATTCCGTCATTCGTGTTGTAATAGCGGTTGTGATAGTAGCGGAACATAAAGTACCAACCTTGTATAGTTATATATTTAGGTATACTTGGGTTCCCCTTCTATCAACCTGACCGCGTGGCCTAATGGATAAGGCGTCTGACTTCGGATCAGAAGATTGAGGGTTCGAGTCCCTTCGTGGTCGACTTTTGCTTACGACGCAGCCGCCAAATTCGCTTTCGCTTCAGTTGCTTTTGGACAGCTAACCTTTCACCAAACCATAGCACTTTTTTTGGAATGTAGTAATTTCACAGAGTTTGTATCCTTCGAGTCAAATTTTAAATTAAAAGCAGAATGAAATGAAGATGTCTGTGTATGTAAAACGGAACTCCTACTTGATCTAATAATGATTTATGGTGTCCGTCCAAGCGAACGTTCTGGTTATTTAACTTACTAGTGAAAACGATTATTCTTTAAGATACACTAATGTTACAAAAACTAGCAATCCTGTAAGTCAGTTGCAAACAAACACGTACATCATGGCAATCATAGACCTAAATACAGAAAGAACCATGACACTTATCGTCGGCAGCAGAGTGGCGCAGCGGAAGCGTGCTGGGCCCATAACCCAGAGGTCGATGGATCGAAACCATCCTCTGCTAGCCTTTTTCTTATGAAAGAGTAACCCTTGGCTCTTCACCAAAGTGCCATTTATAACTACTATAAGCGTCATTTTATACACATGTCGTTGAACCTAGTGTGTTAAAGTAGCATTCTTACTTAAAAGTAGTCTTCACTTCTGACATTGGTGGTGTTTTGTATGAAACACTTTCAGTGTTTATTTTACAAAAACAACAACAACAACAAAACAATATGTACATCAACCACTTAATAAATACTATAAAATCACAGGACTGATTATTATGGCCACTAAATCATAGGAGGTAGAAGCATAACAGTCATCCACTTAGTCAAAATCCACACATCTGTTCTGCTTGGTAGCTGAATGAATCTTCTTCTTTCTGAGGCGCTCCTTGTTCCTCTTTTCCAACCTGCACAACACATTTCAGATCAAATTTAGCCATTTTTAAAGTAGATCAACAACCAATTAACGCCACTCTAAGCAGTACCTTGCTGCCCTGAGAGCGATGTCTTCAGCTGTTGGCTCATGGGGCTTCTCGCTGGCTTCTGCTATGATGGCAGAGATCTTCTGTATGCAGTCAGAAAGGTTTCTCTGCTGACTCCTACTCAGCTCTGAGGTCACCAGCAGCTCCCCGGCCTTAGTAATTCGGGTTTTGTTCTGCACAGCAACGTATCAAAGTGAGGGGTGAAAATTTTAAAAAAAAAATCTGCAAAGAACATATATAAGAACTGTATTTTCTGTTAACTGTGATGTAAGAGTAGAAATGAATGAACTTGAAATCAACAAGTCAGACATATTTTTTATCTCACTGTATGTGAAAACAAACCTTTTCAAGGATTTTTTTCCGAACATCTTCTGGGATCCATTCTGCTGTTTGCACATGGAATCGGACTTCTGCTTTTGTGCTGACTGTGGATCGAAAAGGATAGACCATCTTATTAATATGCACTATGTTATGCACTAATCATGCACCAGAAAGCATTTATTTTTCATTTAAAATTAAACTGTGGTAACCTTTATTGACATGCTGACCCCCAGGACCGCTGCTTCTGCTGTAAGATACCGTCAAACGTTCTAAGAAGACCATATGGATTAATATGGATTAATACATCGTATAAATGACATGACATTTATATGGGATTCCTCTTGAAAATATATTTTGTTTGTCCTTACCTACTGGAATGTGAACTTGGGTTTCCTGAAAAAAGTCAAAATAAAACCTGTGTTTCTCAATGGCAACAACTTAAACTACTCAAACTAAACACACCCTGGGATAATACACTACGTTCAATACGTCCAGTAAGCTTTACTCAGAAACAGTAGGTAAACTAGTCCATTTTTAAGGGACTTTTCTGAAGCATTCTTCCTACAACAGAAAGAAACTGTTCGCGTCTATTTTACTGACCTGTGTACCGGCTGTCTCTCGGGTCCCGTAACTAACACTCGACTGAAAAGTGTTGTTAGTGTGTCTCAGTACAACATTCCGTAATGTTACATGCTGCCTAATCACGTTTATTCCTACACAACGACAAAACACATAGGAGCGTCGCGCAATGGAGGCCGCCATGTTGGACTGACGTCTTTACGACGGCCGACAGAACGTCGTGTAGCTGCTGCAGCTTTTCGTGACGGTAGCATATGTATGTGTGCTGATATCTTCCACACTAAACGTCGGGGTTTATTAGTAGCATTAAAGCTGTGTGTGTGCTAGTGAGATACGTGTTAATTTACGTTGGGGTTTGGGTCACATGTTTGCAAGCAGAAACATTAAAAAAAAAAATCAGGTTCCACCGAGATTTGAACTCGGATCGCTGGATTCAGAGTCCAGAGTGCTAACCATTACACCATGGAACCACACGTGCGAATGTCGAGTTTTTATGTATTCAATTACGAGACAGAAAGCTCACTCTACCACCATCCAGTCTTAAACTATCAAAACCATGTCACCTGTTGCGACGAACAAATCCTGTTTTTCCCGCTTTACCCTGAACTAGCTTCTGACATTTTTTAAATGACGCAAATGGAACGGATCTCACTTTCTCACTGACCTTCGTTGTGGAAAGTACTCGGAGGAGACGGCCAGCTGGAAAAAGTGCCGGATTGTGCAAAACTGACAGAAGGAGAAATTTACCTTTTGGACAAAGTGCTGAATTGCTCACATTAAACAGCGGCTCAAACATGAACAAGGTAAAAGATAAACAATTTGATTTATCGCACATATTTGAACCAAAACACACGGCCACTCATATTTGCCTTTCGATAAAATCCTTTATAAGTGATTCTGAGATAAGGAGGGAACTTTTTGGGATATTTAGTATGTTTCCTCTGCTGCCTAAAGGTTAGATACCTGTAAATTTAAACTTAAAAAATTGTATCTCTAGGTTATTTGTTTTTAAATGAATATGAACAACCCATGGTAATGTAAGGGTTGCTAGCTAGCAAACAGAACTGCAGGCACCTCGTTGTATAGCAACGGAAACTTTATTTAAAAGTTTTGGTTACTTAAAAAAATAAATATATATTCTCTATGTGATCTTATTGCATGATCCTGTTAACATGATTTTAATGTAGTAATATATGTTTATATCTGTTATCTGTATTTAATGTAAGACAGAAAATGTTCTTGACTCATCATGTTTTATTAATCCATCTCAAAAACATTTGCCCCCACCAAAGGGGCCATAGTAACACTGACTTCTTGCATGAAAACATGAAAACAAAAATTGTAGTCTTTATTTATTTCTGCTATATAATCTTGGCACATTGTGTCACATGGGTTTATATGTGGTGTTTCGATGCAGCCAGCTTCGGTTCGTGAGCCGTAGCACGAAGCAGCGGTTGATTTAAAAGTGTAAAAGTGAGTGTTTTTCGTGGTGTGGTACAGATCTCTTGGTTGCTGAAACGTGGTTGTCTTTCTTTTCTAGATTCCCTCTGATGGAGCGGGAGGAATGGGGCCTGCTCAGCTGGACTGTGAAACAATCGCCACCCCACATCTGCGAGATGTGTCACATGAGTAAGTCACAAGTCTAAAGTCATCAGTACACCCAGAAGTTGAAATTATGAGCATATACTTATTTGGTTTTCTTAATCATTTTTAATTGTTTATTCTGGGCTGCGGATGTCTTTACCTGGATGTATCGAGCCAGAATTGGAAGACATCGAAGGTTATGTTGAGGAGATCATTTGCCCTCCGTCACAGAGCTCAAACTTCTCAGATCGTCCAAACACACTTCCACAACCTTTTAATTGTGGCACAGCTTCTTCAGATGAGCTGACAGAGAAGGAAAGGCTTTTCCTCAGATTGTTTATCGAGCAATTGGTGGCTCACATTGAGATAAAGACCTGCACATCAACAAGCAATGTGGACTTGAGTAAATTAGAGGCACGTGTGAGAGCGAGAACCCCTCTCGACTTACGGTTTACTCACCCAAAAGCCTTTGACAAAGTGCTCGTCCCCATCTACAAAGACCTTTGCCAACAGTTTGGCTCTAAATACCTTCTGCTAGCTGCCATGGACTCTGGGGATGTCGCCTTTGAAGCAGCTGTTGCAGAAGGTCTGAAAACGCGGCTTACAGCGTCTGCACAGAAACCTGACAACATGATGAAGAGGCTTTTCTTCAAGAGGTCATTCAAGGTTGCTCCGCTCAGTGACGTGAAACCACATCACACTGATGAAGACAGCCAGGTCAACAGAAAAGCAGTTCCACCACTGATGAACAGAAAGCGTGATGGTGTCCGGAAGAGGCTGTCCTCCATGGCTTCTGCTGTGAAAAAGACAATTGGTGACAACTTTGCCACCAGCGAATGCCAAAAACTGGATTTCTTTAACGGCAACCCTCAACTTATGATTGCCCCCCTTCTCTAATATTTATCCTGAGAGATCTGAAGATCAGCTATTAAATTGGAACTTTTTAAATAATGTTTATCTTGAAAGATTTAAAGAGGATTTGTTCAATTTGGACTATTTGTAATAAAACATTGAGCGTGGATCAGAGTAAGCTGTCAAAGTTTTTTCTTCATCATATATTGACCTGAAGCTAAATGTACATCCAAAAAGGTGCGTGCCAATAATATTGTAGACAAACAACAAACTGCAGTGAGAACCATATGTATGTAAGTATGGTATCTCTTGGGTGACATAAAAATATAGTACCAAAGCCATAAACTGTATATTAAAGATAGAAACAGCATTATGCATTTTGAAACCTCAACTTGTGTATTTTGGTTATCACCAGCTCTTTTTTTTCACATTTATTTATTTATTTTAGTCAATTTTAATTGGTGGCTCTGATTCATAATCAGTTTAACTCTTCATGAGGTTATAATTTATAAAATCTACATCATGATGAATTAAATAAGAACTGTAACTAATGACTGAGACCATAAACTCCACAGGAGAGTGTTTATTGAAGCCACACATTACACAGACACATAAATTTCTATAACACCTAAAAGGTTGAGGAGTCGCGCCCTGTTGGCCGTTAGAAGGAATGTCATTTTTAAGGAACTTTGGTGTTGGCTTGACTTTTGTTTCTTTTTTTATTTTTCTGGAACGTGATAACTAGGGAGTTTCGACCTCCAATTATCCGTGGTATCTTGAACGTGGCAAAATGATAATTTACTCATCTAAAATCTGTCAGGCAGCCAGTAATCCAAGAGATGGTGGGATAATGTTTCTGGCATTTCCCGTAGCTTCTCTCTCAGTAGGAGCAGTTATATTGTATAAAATGCTCTTGAGAAATCAAAGAAGGTAGCCCATTTATACCATGCAGCCATAACTAGAAGTGGTATCCAAATATCGGCAGAATTAATACCAACACTGGTATTGGTATTGGATCAATACAATGCGATAGGATCTATACTCAGATACATACATACATCAGAAAGGAGACATGTCTGTGCAAATACTGGTCCTCTCAAAAAGTCACACTTCAACATTAACTAATAATAAAGATAAAGTTTTATTTTCGTGATAGCTGTTGCTTTAGAAGACTGATTACCTATTAACTATATTCAGACATTCAAATAATAATGAGCAGTCATTAAAAATGCGTTTTGACTGGTTGATGATAATTCAGCTCATAAGTCATGACACACTGCTCTCCCGTATTAAGCTGCCTTTAAGTTAAAAGTATCTGTATCAGTACAGGTATCGGCAATACTCCCTCCAGTATCTCATGTTATGAAGTCGTGCTTCAGCTGGAAACTCTCAACAGAAGAGAGCTATATTTTTGTCTGTATGGTGAACAAGAAACCGGAACTCTACTTTGTCTCTGTTTCACCGGGAAGGCATATGCGGACGAACACTGCTAATTTTCCTGATCAAACAAACCCAAACCTACTCAAATGTATCCGTTTTATGTTTCCCTAACATTTAACAGGCGACATGACGTACTGAGTAATGTGCTAACACATTACTAGCTAAGTAGATATCCCTTGTCATTGGTATTTGTATTTAGTTTCTCGGAATAGCTCGATAGTATTTTTAGCTAAGGTTAGATGCTAATCGCAGGCTGTCCCATTTACTGCATTAGTTGCACGGTCTAATGCTAGTCAAACGAAGTGCCACCAGGTCGCATAGGTCTGTAGAACAACAGAATCACAGGTCGGTCTTGTCGGGTGTAGCGGACACACGGGCCAGGGTGGAGTTAGCAGTACGTCCGGTGTGGGGTCTAGATCGTTTGGGATAATTATGCAACGTTGGAATTTTGATGAGACACCAGTGGGTGAAGATCGTTGCCAGCTGGGTTGGCTGTTGCTTTGTCAGTGAAGTCATGCGTGACGTGAACTTTGTGTTGCTCAAGCGAAGCCTGTCCACTGTGTAGCGGCGAAGCCATACTCAGTGAGAGATCTTTGCTGTTTATTTACCTGCAAAATGCCTGGAATGGTGGTGTTTGGTCGGCGCTGGGGGATAGCCAGCGACGATCTGGTCTTCCCGGGCTCCTTTGAACTGTTCATCCGTATACTTTGGTATGTTGATTACTCTCGTGAATACCGAAACACCTTTGCTAACATAAGCCCGCCTAACTGGGCGCATTAGTATAACTGACTTGGTTTTTGTCTTTCTCCAGGTGGATTGGCACCATGGTGTTGTTCACTTATCACAAGGGTCACTTCGAATGTAACGGGAGAGGAGTTCTTCATAGCTACCTGGTTGGACTGCTGGTTGTGCTGGCACTCATCATCCTCTCACTGTGTGCTATTGTCTACATCAGTGCTCAAGGTAAATTAGTCTGCCTCCTTAGTGCACACACAAGGGCCACAACCTTAACCTGAAAATGACTGAACTGTAACAGAGCAACCTAGGAACCACAAGTAAGCCTGCAGTCTAAGAGCAAAGAGCTCTAATTGGGTGATGCTATACCCAGTACTATACGGTCATTAATATAATTTGGGGCCTGATTATTCAAGACCTTGAATGTGAGGAGCAGGATTTTAAATTCAGTTCTGGATTTAACAGGGAGCCAATGAAGAGAAACCAGTATTGGAGAAATATGCTCTCTCGTTCTAGTCTCTGTCGGTACTCTTGCAGCAGCATTTTACATCAACTGAAGCAAACTCTAAACTGAACACTTCCATTGAGTAATTTCCTGTTTGTTTCTTGCACTGTTTAGCAACATATATTGAGCACCTCCTTTTCTTGTGTAAGAGTTCTCTGATGGGAAAAATGGGAAAATCTTAACCCATGCATCAGACCTTGCTCTAGAAGGGGTGTGTGTTTTCCACACCTGCACCATTCTAGAAAATGCCCAACAGAGGAGTGTATCACTGCAGTCATTCAGATATTGGTAGTCTTTTACTGGGTAGCTCCCTAGTACAGAGTACATATGATGTGGGATTGTTTTGGTGTGGGAATAGAGCAACTAGCAAGTGGGCATGCTGTAAGCTCCCTGCGTGCTCTGTTCAGGAAGCTTCTTGACTTAAATCGAATGGAGAATTTGGAGTAGTGTGAACACTTCTGAAGTGCACATTTTCATGCTGTGTGCTACATGTGAGAAAGGACAGCTGTGAGGAATATTTGGACTTAATTCTTCTGCCTTTTCCTTCTTCATGTTGGGCAGAGAGCTGACTGAATACTGGACTAACTCGGTGTTGCATCAAGTTGCGTTATCTAAAAGATGTTGGCTAAGGGATAGCTGGTTAGAATACTAACTTTAGTTGATATCCGTGTGATAGCCTGTCCTGCCATTTAGCAAACACACAGTTAAAACTGTCGCAGACCATAGCATGCATCAGTGCATGATCGGCTCAAATGTTTTCTGGTTTGGCTGGTGATTGGCTCTTTGGAGAGGCAGTTTTACTGATTTGAAAGTTTTCAAACTAACACTCTTATATGTTGCACATTTAAAGATCTGCCTGTCTGTTGTGGAAACTTCTGTCTGTATCTTTAGTGTAAATACATTTTTACTCTTCTCTGTCAGGTACCATTACAAACCCCGGCCCGCGGCGCTCTATGCCTGCGCTGGTGTACCTGCGAGCGATGCTGTATGTCCCTGAGCTGGTGTGGGCCTGTCTGGGAGCCGTCTGGGTGTCGGATGATGGCTGGGGCTGTGATCCTGCCACGGTGGGAGCTGTTATCTCGGCAGTTGTCGCCAGGTAGGTTGTTCAGGTGTGAGGATTTTGCCTTTATTGAACTAGTTAATGTTGCTTTGATCAACCTTTTTTTTTTTCCACTTGTTTCTGTTGTGGCAAAAGCTGGATCATCCTGCTGTTCACGGCCGTGGGGGTAGTGTTTGTTTTTGACCCGCTGGGAAACCCCCGTCCTCAGCCTCCTGCCATGGAGCCGCTGGGAGTGCGAGACATGCAGAGCAGCGAGGGCACTCAGTTTCTATCCACGGCTCGCTCACTTGCTGTTAAAGTGTGGGAGAGCAGGCTGCGGCTCCTATGCTGCTGCCTGCCGCAGGACGAGAGCTACCGGGCAGCGTTTTCCAGCATCGCTCAGCTCTTCAGCAGCTTCTTCTCTGTAAGAGATCTCTGAAACGAAGAAGAATACAGGCTGAAAAAAAGAATGTATTTAACAAGTATAAGTTGCGTCAAATAGAATTTCCACTGATGCAAAACCCACTGTGAGATCCTCTCTGTCATGCTGCAGGACACAGATCTGGTTCCAAGTGACATAGCAGCAGGTTTGGCTCTGCTGCACCAGGAACAGGATAAGATGGAGCGAAGCAGAGATCCAGATGTCGTAGTCCCTCACAGCCCTTCCTCTCCTGTAGTAAGTCATGATTTGTGTAGATGAAGTCGAGCTCATGCTGTGAAACCGGCAGAGTCCTACTTATTTGTCTTTTACTATTTCAAGGGAGAAGATCTGGAGGCCGAGCTGGAGAAAGCCACCCACTGGATGCAGTTTGCTGCGGCGGCTTACGGCTGGCCGCTGTACATTTACTCCAACCTCTTTACCGGGCCCTGCAAACTCAGTAGAGACTGGTAAGATGCTGTGCGCTTTGGAATCAGTGGAACCTGTGGTGAGACAAGTAACCCAAATCCTAATGTGTGCATGTGTTTCAGCTGTAGGAGTCGCACGGCTGAGTACGAAATTGTTGGAGGAGATCACCTCGGCTGCCATTTCTCATCCATCCTGCAAACCACTGGTTTGCAGTACAGAGACTTTATCCACGTCAGCTTCCACAACCAGGTGGGGGTTTCACTCGCCAGTTACTCATTTTCTAAGGTTCAAGTTGAAGGCCACCTCCAGCCTCACGACAGTTTGGATTCAATGTATCATCTAAGCACACGTGGTATGTTGCAGATCTATGAGATCCCCTTCTTCGTGGCTCTGGATCATAAGAGGGAGGCGATTCTGGTGGCTGTCAGAGGAACTCTTTCACTGAAAGTGAGTTGATACCTATTTTTCCCCTCTTTTCCCTTGCCAAAAATAGTATGGGGATCAGCTGTCTAAGTATGCATGGCTACTTATTTTACCAATTTGTATGTTTGTTTTTTTCCCCCTTCCCCACAGACAGTCCTCTCATTCTTATTTTGAAAGTTGATGCTAACCAGCTAGATGTGAGCTTTCCTGTCTTATGTTTTACTTGCTGGCAGGCTTTGATGTCACTCTCAGATGTACTCCAGCTCCACCAGTCTGCCTTTGTGTCCTTGCTTTATATCACAGGACACCTTCAGAAGTCTTTTTCTGGCAGCATGAGATATGAAAAAATACAATTATATGGTGGTGATTTTAATGTCATGACTGATCCATGTGTAGTGCTTTCCTCATACACAGACTTTAAGTGGCTAACCCATGTGTATTTTCAACTCATTGTTTAATTTTTCATCCCTTAGAGAGAACAGAGCCATCCACCATCAATTAATAGCGGACATTTCTTTTATTCATATTTTGAAAAAGCAGTTTTTGCCCCGGCCTTTTCTGTGTGGCAGATCCAAAATCCAAAGAATACACTTAGATTTTACATCAGGTTTAAGCTCAGAGCCACATTTGTAATGCTTACTGTCTATTCTTGTTTCTTAATCTTCAGTATCACTTCCCTCTTTTTATGTGTAACGAAGTGAAAAGTCAGTGAAAGGATAGACTGAGAAATATAGGTCTGATGTCTCTGCCATGTGACCCTTCAGCACTCACTCAATAGCACTCATACAAAAAAAATGTTGAAGTGAAAGAAGGGTGTGTTTGCATCATCGAGTGTCCGCACATGTGAGCGATGTAGGTGAAATGATGATTTGATTGTGGAATAATTTAACATTTCTTCTTATGAGTCTGGAGCTTCAGGAAGGAGCTGAATGATTTTTATCCGCACGAGATTTAAACTTCATGTCTCCTGCAGGATGTCCTCACAGACTTGTCTGCTGAATGTGAGAACCTGCCTATAGAAGGAGTGTCAGGAGCCTGCTACGCCCACAAGGTGAACATTCATTTAAATACGGCTGTCCAATGTTGTCGTTGTTAAGGTTTCCACCAGATTCAGCAGATGACTGTCTCTCCTGCAGGGCATCAGCCAGGCAGCGGGTTACGTCTACAAGAGGCTGGTCAATGATGGCATCCTGAACCAGGCTTTCTCCATTGCACCGGTAAGAAATGTAACCGAGGCCAGAGGCTACCTTTCAGTTGCACTTTAGGTTATTTTAGTTTTATCACAACAAGATCAGGCGGTACTTCCCACTGAAACCACCAGAGAATCAATTTTCCTTTGGGGATTTGTTTTGGTGCAATAACTTTAGTGAGCTCTTTCCCCTCACCCCCAAGGTTTCTTCCTGTTAAAAGGGAGTTTTTCCTTCTCACAGTCGCTAATAGAGGGCCATTTGATTTTTCTTTTTTTATTCTAATATTGTAGGGTCTTTCCAAAATAAAACGCCTTGAGGCAACCGTTGTTGTGAATTGACACTTTGTAAATAAAACTGAACTGAATTTTATGAAGTCAGTCTGAGTTACGGGTGCTCAAAGTACACAAGGGTGTGTCCAAATGTTGTGCTTTTTGTTTTGCATAATTTTTCCACCATTTTTTATCCTTAATGCTTGCGCTACAAGAGATATCAACATAACATTTTCAAGGTTCAAAAACAGGTTTATTTTTTCCTCATAACCAACTGAAAATCGGTGTCACAGGACTTATAAAAACTGCACCAATTTAATGTCAAGAGGAAGAGAAAACAAACATTGGTATCCTGGATGTTTGATCTGTTTTCTGATAATTCATTGAAAAGAAAAAAAGCCCTTTTGGGTAAACTCTCAGGGGCCATATCACAATGTGGGATTGGTGTTTGGTAAAAAAACACGTTATCTGAAAGGACTTCTTTTTACCTACATTTTGGAACGAGACTCATATTCAAGACATGATTCCTTAAGAGTCAATGGTATCTTTGAATGTAGTCATATATTAACATAAAGAATTATTAAATTATCCAACGTGCTCAATCTACTTATACTGGCTTAAAGGTTTATGACAGTTCTGCTTTTTAATCTGTTAAAACATATGATGCAAGATCCAAGAGAACAATCACAGCGTTGTGGCTGCCAAATCAAGCCCAGCATGAAGGAAACCAACTTTTTTCAACATCAGAAAGTTGTTAGTAGGTTGTTGCACACATTCTTGGTGGAAAAAACAATTTTACTACTCAAAGTATATTCTCCTTTGGATTCATTCTGCTTCACATGCTCATGATAACCAGCTGATAAAACCATATATGACACGGAGATTATCAAGAATTTGCATGTGTCTCACGATGTCACCATAAGTTGTCAGTTAAACTTTAAAACTTTGTACATGTTGTACAGCAGTATAATTCGCCCTAACTCAGCCTTCTCAGTTTTGCACAGAATTTAAAATGTAGCGTTCATTTTTATCCCACGTGGTGATGTCAACACCCTTGTAAATTTATCCAGAAAACACTTTATGAAGTTTTCTCTTGTGAATTCTCAGAAAAGTGGCTTAAAGTTTGAAGTGGCTGTGAAGTTGGTTTGGTTGCTGTTTTTAACAGAGCTTACATGTGTGTTTCAGGTGGAAACTCTAATAAAAAACTAACAAGATTTTATTTGTGAGACAATCCGAAAATATAAAACTGGTCTGCTTTTTTTCCCTCCTATATGAAAAATAACAGCTCTGCTTTCTATGTGTGTGCACACGGGAAGTTATCTCCCTTTTTCTGTTTGAAGCCACACAGACGATGTGTTTGTGTTCCTGTTTTTCATAGGAGTATAAATTGGTGATCACCGGTCACAGTTTGGGTGCTGGTGCAGCCTCGGTGCTGGCTATCCTATTGCGCAATTCCTTCCCCACCCTGCAGTGCTATGCATTCTCTCCACCAGGGGGACTCCTAAGGTAAGGCAGACAAATTCTGAGGTCAGGACCGATTTTAAACGGGTTTGGCAGCTACAGGCAGCTGGCTGTGGACAGATCTGGGTTCTGAAGTAGAAGAGTGGAAGAGCTGGGTGGCAGAGCAGACTGCTCTGCCACCCAGCTAATGTGATGTATGTAATGTCATATATACATAGAAAAAGTGTTGATTACATTTTTGTATACTGTCAAGTATGGGACACTTTTCTTAATGTGTTTTTGTTCTACTTCCTCTCTGTGTGCAGTAAAGCTTTAGCTGATTACTCCAAGGACTTTGTGGTCTCAGTGGTGCTGGGAAAGGATCTGGTTCCCAGGTAACACTGAAAGCTCTTTACATTATTTACTTCTTAGGAATGTATTTGAATGCATTGAGTAACTAAATTTAGAGCTCATAGTCAGTATGTATCGTATGCTGATGCTGAATAGATCCTCGTAACACTGATTTTCAATGTTCACAGTGGATCATTAAAGGTCGTGTATATTTGTGTGTTAGCGCAAAGCACTCTTGTCTTCAAAAAGCCTGCATGAATGTGCTGTGGTGAAACTATTATAGACTACTGCATGATGGATATTCTATATTTGGCTCTACCCTGTTATTACTCACATAGGAGAATACAAGTGTAACTGACACACTCCTTTACTTTCTATGCCTTTGTCAATATTGTAACTGAAATTTCTAAGGATGTAAATTCTGTAGTTTTTCCCCTAAGTTGATTGCTAGTAATTTGTTATCATGTATTTTTATACATGACGCCATTAAAGTAATCTAAATATTAAGGAATCAAAAATGTGATCAAGTAATATAATAGCCATGAGTATTTTTATTTTACGTATTTAAAATATTTTGACTCTAAGAAGTCTGTTCTCTCTGCCCACTTAGTCTCAAACCAACTTCAAGTCAGGACAAAAAACTGATGTTTGTTTTCATTCTACAAGTAAGAAAACAAGGAAAAGTTAGTTCAGTAACTAGCAATATGTAAGTGTTAGCTCACCTGCTAACATAGACTACCTGCTAGCAGTGCAAAGTAGCAAATCCCTATCTTAAGTGAGTAACACCAGCTAATTTGGCTAATTAATTTAGCTGGCTATATTCAAGTTATTCTATGAGCTAATTTTGTGAAATAACCACATCTATGCAGTATTACAGCTGCTGGCTAACCATCGCTCTGTCTGCTCATACTGCTAGCAGTATATCTGCTATATAAGATAAGTGGGTACATTACTAAATTTCATTATATTCTTAAATGATCAGTGGTTCACCAACAGCGCATACACATCAGTCTGTGATTCATCAGTATTTTCTTCAGTGTACTCTACCAACATATTTTTACCAGATTTTTTTGTACAGACAAATTATGGTAAGAGTGCTTTAGATAAAGATAATGATAAGCTACTCAAGGGAAATGTCAGCTTGTGAACTTAGACATTTTGCTACCAACCAACATGGATCTTTCCCTGTTGTCCTCTTTCAAACCAGTTCATCGGGTTTATGAGCCACCAGGGTAAAAAGAAAAAGGAATATTCCCCTTTTGATTGCAAGTGGTTGCTGGAGTTCGATGACATTTGCTGGGAAAATGATTGCTAAAGCTCCAATAACACAGGCTTACTGACTGGTCAGTGACCCCCAGGCAACCACCTGTCACTAGGGGGAAAAAAGCATGGATGGACGAGTGAAACTGTGAAGAATATGACACAGAATCTCCAGTTTCAGTTTGCATAGCACTTTCTCAAGTTGTATTAGTGAATGTTTGCAGACAAACGTGATCAGCTGAGTTTTTGCGAATGTTGCACAGACAACCTATAATCAATCGACTGTCTCTGTTTTTTTTGTTTTGTTTTATTTTGTTTTCCGCTAAGACTGAGCATTCCAAACATGGAGGATCTGAAGAGAAAGCTACTGAAAATAGTTTCAAACTGCAATAAACCCAAAGTAAGAACCCTTCATATAGCTTTATGCCTTTAGACTATCTGAAAATATCTTAAGTTGTTCTCGTGAATTTTGGACCCTTTTTCATGTTTGCATTGCAGTACCGCATCCTGCTGCAGGGATGTTGGTATGAGTTGTTTGGCGGAGACCCGGATGACTGCCCTACTGAGATGGATAACCGGAGGGAGCAAGAGCTTAGCCAGCCCCTCCTGGGAGAGGAGTCGCTGATCATTCGCCACTCATCCTCCTATCAGAGCCTGGCATCGGATGAATCACCAGCCCACACACCTGCACACTTGCCTCTCTTCCTGCCGGGACGCATTCTGCATATCACAGAAGATGGGCCGACACGGAGGTGGGTGTGATAATGCTTCATGTTTCCAATGAGGAGATTCACAACAGACTTACCAAGTAGTGTGACTGAAGGGAGGAAAAATGTAAATGAGGACCAATTAGCCTGGTGCTGAGTATTTTTGCCATCCCTATGCTAGTGTTTCAAACTAGATGTGTGGGGGAAGGAGCATGCTGCATGCTGATGGAGTACGATTGTGCATTAAGACTTGAAACTGGCAACTGAAGACATAAACTCATCAGAAAAATATTTACTGATGGCATGGGTCAAAGGAGCTGAGGGCAGTTTTCCTGTGCAGTTCATTTTACATCCAGAGGAGTCTCCCCCTGCTGGACATTAGAAAAAATTCCCTCAATTTTTTAAAGCAAGCTACTTCCGTTATTTATCTACAGTCTGTGAACTTTGTTTAGGCTTTCATGTGCTCATGTTCATTATAACCCCTAACCCTTTGGGTGGAAATAATTTTAGATGCATATAGTGTTATGAGAGAAAAGCACATAAATTAGCTGGTCACTCTGTCCTTTCCTCTATTTTCCTTAGATCCTGCTTTTCCCAGGTCCGGTACCATGCAGACTGGTCAAATGAAATGGCATTCCGGAGTATTTTGATCAGCCCCAGGATGCTTACCGATCACATGCCCGACATTGTGCTCCGAGCACTTGGCACTCTGACCAAGGACAAGCCCTTTTCCCTGTGCCCTTCATCTTTAAGCGACAGCCAGCACGACGCTATCTGAAATGTACCATAGAGACTGATTCCTTGTGTCTTCGCTCCCAGCCTCTGCAATGTTTAAACCACCTGCCGATCATTTGTTTTCTGTTTGCCAATGCCTGATAAAGGACTGCTTCAGGTAGTTCGCGTGGCCTGTAATCACACCATTTCCTCATATTTTGGCTCCAAGCCTTATGAAATTTCAAAGATTTCAAATATACAAGTATTTGATCAGAGAATACGTGAAAGCGTAGAGGTCTGCCTGCTATGGTCGCCGTGGAGGGAACCTTATTTGTAAAGAGAAACTCTCTGGAGCACAAAGTTTCATTTGTTTAATTGCACTTTTAATGGTTTATATCAAATAATTTGATGCATTTTGACTTTGAGTTACTCCATGAGCAACTGAATGCCATGATCTTTGAATGTGTGTTGTGTACAATATTTGACAGTACTGCAGTTTTTACCGTGATGCCAGTGTTGTTGATTTTTATGTCAGTGTGAGCGGTGTGTGGTTGGAAGAGGCTGCCCCCTCCTTTCTTATCTTCCTTCTCTTCAAAGAGTGAGAGCAGACTGAGTCAGAGTGATATAACGGTAGCTTTCACCACAGAAACCTGTACCGGATTCACACCTTCATTGTGTAGTAGCTGTGATTAGCTTGTCCTGTGTTTAATGTCTTGAGACATCAGGTTGAACAGTGCCTATGCATTACAGAAACCAAGCTGAGAGACACGGTGATGAGAGCAGCTTGTTTACAGTGAGATTTTTTTTCTTCAGTGCAGTTTGAATAGTGCATGGTGTTTGGCATAAATGTGATAGATGTAAGAAGTAGAAAGATTGTACTTACACAAACGTGGGAACCTGTTTACTTGCCATGGATATTGCTCATTTCAGGTGATATATATATATATATATATATATATATTATATTATAATATGCCTGCATAACAATCTCAAATCCTCAATAGAACGCATTGGACTCCTGGATGCAATTAAACTCTTTTGTGAAGCACACCTTTTTTATCCTTTCATTTTTTCCCTCTTCTGAATAAACAATGAGTTTCTCAGTGAGAGGAGCCTGTTGATCTTAGAGCCAGCGAGTTTTATAAGGCTTAACAATGGGATTAATCCATGGACTGAAGCCACAGGAGTCAGTTGGGGGGATGTAATTATGAACAGACCAGTAAGCATTGGTTCTTACTCAATTTTTAACTTTAAACAAACAAATTCAAGAAGAAAAGTATGACCGTTGTTATGTAATGCAGACAGCTCATTTGAAAGGTAATGAGATCAATGTAAGCGATAATAAAGGGTTTTAACTAAAAAATATTCATTTTTTTTTAGTGCAGAGATTCTTTTTAGAACCTTACCATTAATGCTACACTTCAGGCTATTTATTACATAAAGACTGAAAGAAGCATAAAATGTGTTAAACTGTGATGTTTGGTATAAAAGGTTGCTTTCATGGAAGTGTTTGGCATAAATCAAAAAGAAATTAACAACATATTATCCCTAAAACCACCTTTTTTCTTTTCTAAAAGTCTGACTGCACAACTAGGAACCGCATTAGAAACAACTGCATATTCTCTTGATAGCACTGGAAATCTAAAGGGATGTAAATTCTGAATATGAAAGTAAAATACCATGTGGATGAAGGAGTTGGTAAGACAGGCACATTCTTTTTATCGAACCATCTTTTGATTTTTTTTTTTTTTAAAAGTGTCTTACTTTTAGTTTTTCACATTTTGACATGTGACGTCAGTGTCACCAACATGACATCTTCAAGTGATCCCTGTGAGCTCATATTTCCAAACTGACTCGGGAAATGACAGAGCGGTTATTCAATGCGTTACTAACGCTTGGCAAACGACATCATCCCAGCTTTGTCATGTGAAAGAAATCAAATGGTACGCCTGCATAACTGCTTTGTTTGTGCCGCAGTGCTAGAATTAAAAGTTGGAAGTGTGTACTAACCCGGTCACTTAAAAAGTTTTCGATATTCTTTAAAGGGGAACATTACGGGTTAAACTGGTTATCTGGATTTTATGTGCATGCAAGAAGACGAAGCTACAAGTGTTTTTCTTTAAACCAGTTTTTGATACGATTTTTTCTCCGCCCCTCAAACGTCACCTAAAAGTAACTATATATGAGCAATAGTTAAAATCCCATTATTTGTTTATTTTATTTTTTAGCTCTGTAAGCGCAAGCTATATTTGTTAGCAGGGCTATTGGGCTATACTGTCACCTTTTAGTGTTTTGTTTTTCCGTAACTGCTAAATGATTTGTTTGTTCTGTTGTGTTTACTACTTTTTTGATTCGTCGAACTTCGCTTGTTCCCATCTTTCCGACAGCACGTGAACGCAGCAGCAAAAGCCCATCTGTTGGATAGGGAAACTAATCAGGAGCCAAGTAAAGACTTTTCAGTACTGCTAGCTTCTAGGCTAGCAAGGTTTTAAAGTCTGCCGTCCACACAACTAAGGGATAGGACTTTGTTAATGAAGTACAGCGCCTCCGCTGCATGAGAAACAACATTCGAGCGATGTTTTAGGAGCACGGTTTTGTTGTTGCGGCGAAAGTAGAAGGTGGGTAGCCACTGGTCAGCCGAAGCTTGCGGCTAGCTCATTAACGTTAGCTGGGAAAGAAGTGCAAGTGGAGTCAGGAAAATGGAGCTGGACGACGTAGTCCTGTATCAGGACGACTCGGGCAACTCGACCATGATGTCTGAGCGGGTCTCAGGTCTGGCCAGTTCAATATACAGGGAGTTTGAACGGCTCATAGAAAAATACGACGAGGATGTGGTAAAGGAGCTGATGCCGCTGGTCGTCGCCGTGCTGGAGAACTTGGACTCGGTGTTCGCTGTCAACCAGGAGCACGAAGTGGAGCTGGAGCTGCTGAAGGAGGACAACGAGCAGCTCGTTACCCAGTATGAGCGAGAGAAGGCACTGAGGAAACACACAGAAGAGGTGGGTCTGATTTTAACAAACAAAACAAGCAGCAACAGCGCCAAACTAATTTACAAGCGGGATTAAAGATTAAAGGCGTGTATTATGCGCTCAATGAAAGGATTTGTGCCAAAGTCAGTTGGAAAATCTGGCCACTTCACTGTTGCAATGTTTTTCAAGTACACATAAGCGCATTACTCATCCCTTTGTACTTTTTATAAAGTTTGTATGGTGGCCTCTTTTATTCGGTACACTTGCATTTTATTTTCTTATAAAGATCGTCCTGTACCCGAGCCATCCCTTACGGTCAGCTCTGAGACACTACAGTGCTCAAGTTTTGTCACCACGGTAGGGTCTCTTGGGACCAGTAGTTGCATTATATGCTGGGTTTATGCACCGCTGTAATTTGTTGTACTTCACATAAACTGGCAGTGTCAGATATATGCAAACCAGTCAGTGATTTATTTGCCAGCTGGCTGCTCTTGCCTCAACCAAAAACAAGTTTGAATCTCAGTGATCAGATTCAGCTTCATGACTCATGGCTGTCTCACTGACCCTGCATTTGATTCCGCCCAAATGACACCCCCGTTGCCATGCTCTTCATAACTACAGGGCGGTTTGTGTTGGAAACACTTGTTTAGGTGCCACAGTCCTTCACACTGGGTCTGAAACTCAAGCTTATTATGCAGATTTATAGTTACACATTTTTCCCACATTTGACTGCTAGAGTAGCTTTGCATGATTTTTACACATTTCAGTTTTTAAGTAATCCATAGTTAGCTTTGCTGCAGCCCTTCAGTTCATCCATTCTCTCTGAGGTCTGCCCTGCCTTAAAGAGTTATGATTGGCTGCTCTTCAGAAACACAAGTTTCAACAACAGGTGGGCTGTGCATACATGCAGTGCTGCATCCCTGAGATGGCTTTTTTAAAGGTGGCTCCTCTCTGATATTGTGAAGATCCAAGAGTAGAAAAACTGTCTGAAACATATGATTTAAACTGTCTGAAGACTGAGCTTTTAGTTCACAGAATAACTGCTACACACGCTGACCTCATTATTTGAAACTCTGGCCAGATTTGTTACAAGCATCGCCACTGTGTAGCACTTAGTGGTAGTGGCTGCTTTTCTTATTTATTGCTGGGAACTATATTGGGGCATATTGTTTGACTTCGTACCCAAATGTCTACAATTACCCCAGATCGAAGTTTAGAGTAAAACTGAAGCAAGTGAAAAGATGATCAGTGTTGTATTGTCTTCTACTCAGCTTCCTCATCACGTCTTCTTATTTTAAGAGAGTCTGTGTAAAACCTGCAGCTATCCAAGTATGCTGTAACTGCTTCAGTGTGGCCCTGGTGCGTTGTGGCTTGCACTCCTTACTCTTGCTTTTGTGAGCTGGGTAAATTTGGGGCTGTTTCTCTTATTTTTAAAGGTCTGCCATATGTGTTGAAAGCCAGCTGTTGCTGATTGTGTCTTAGCAGCTGCAGGCATGCTCATGAGTTTTACTGGCTGTCTACAGGCACTCTTAACTGTGCTTCTGTATACATGTGTGTTCCCTTTTGTCTCTTGCTTTCAGTGTCTATTGTTAGCCTTAAGTACACATTCTAGAAAGTTCACTTTCCTTCAAAGAGCTGAAGGAGTGTTAAAGTTGTGTTCAGTTTGTGGACCATATACAACCCAATTTGATCTTAAGTGTGCCAGTGCCTTCACATTAAAAGGTCAAATTCTGAAAATGTTGTCATCTAATACATCTGTTCGACCCATGTCTGTTCCAGTCTGCATGCCAAATATCCTTGGCCAATATACTAACCCCAAGTTGCTCTCCGATGCATCTGTCTGGGTATGAATGTGTGTGAATGTTAGACAGAAAGCACTTGCATAGATAAAAGTGTTTGTGTGAATGAGGCAAGTTGTGTAAAATGCTTTGAGTGCTCAGAGTAGGAAAGCGCTATGTAAGAACTCGTCCTTTTACCATTTACCGCATTTTTTTGTGTGTGTTTAAGCCAGGTATATCAAGGGGTTTCTAATACTGTATTGTTAAACTCTAAGTGTGCAGAGTGTTAAAAACAGTCTAATTAAGACACACACAGAGGTCCCTTAAAATAACACAAATCAATGAACTCTTACATGGAAAAATCTTTGCAGTAAAATTTCAGTTTTGTTCTCTGTGATTCGGGTACCTGTACTTTGCTATGGTAACACATAGCTATTAGCATGTAATAGATATTATACTTATATATATTATACTGTACAGATTTGTGTTGAATGAGGTACTGTGGATGACTGCTGCTGGATTTACTCAATTATATCTGGTTAAGCTCTGTTTAGTCATAGTCCAAATCACTTGGATACAGTTTACCAAAGCTAACATTTATATAAATAACAGCAAAAACAAGTGATCCTCATTGTTACATTTGTTATGTATCATGTATTAGGGCTAAAAGAGGCAACAAGGCCTTGAATGCAGGCCTTGTTCTGTTCAGCTGATGATCACTTGGACTTAAGATGTACTTTACCAGAAGTAAAATCATAAATTAAATGCTAGATAAACAGAAAATAAAAACAAACAAAGTTAACTATACCTGAGGAGATTTTCAGAGTAACAGTGCAGAACTGTTACGTGTATGAACTTCTTGTGCGCTTCTCAACAGAAGATGTACGTTTTTCCTTGCGAGTCTTACATGGATTTTTTGTTGTGGTTATAGTTACATCTTCATTTTTGACCGTTATTCACATGAGCAGTCTCCATGAAACTCAAGACCTGTGAACTGCTGCAGAGGTTTGCTCTTAATCTGAGTTGTTTGCCAGACAGTATGCTAACAATCCAAGCTAAATTACTCACAACCGATGACTGGAATAGGGGTTGCAACAATACTTCCTTGCAAAAAACTGTTAAATTATTTTAGACTGCATTAGTAAACCATTGTTCCAAGTGTGTACAGGTGCTGTTTTTTTTAATCCTAGTTGTTGACATTTGCCTTGACAGTTAAATGTTGAATGACAAGCACAACAGGTCACAGAGAAGTGCATTAATAATTGATGTCATGTTGTAACATGTTCCCTCAGCTTTGAGACCTGTGCAGATGGGATTTTCCATCAGTATGCTGAGGGTTTTTTCTCCCAGCTGTGTGAAATCTCTCACCTCTGCTATACAGTGACCTCTGCAATGTTTGGACACAGACACAAAGACAAATCAATATGTGTGTGAATGACAGATGTTTTTATACACAGTCTTTCAGTTTAACAGGTTCCAAATTAATGGGACAATTAACTGACATGCAGTTTCAGGAAGAACGTCTCCCTTGTCCTTATACATCACTTATCTCATGCTCTGTTATAGAAGGAGACAGATTTCACAAAGTTTGAGTGAACAGGATCACAAGCAGCCCATGTCAGTCTGCACACATTAACATGATCATGACTTGATGTTTGAAAATTGTTGATACTGCATATACAACAAAATTGATTCTTCTGCTGATTGATAGATGCTGTCACTCTGCATCATGCATTATTATTTTGTAGGGATACACCTGCTCTGTCTGGAGATGGTTCCAATGCAGATAGCTGTGACTTTCACATTGACACCCACATGTACATGCACAGAGCCCCCAAGCAACGGCCTTCTCTAAGGCTAATGAGCAGTGTGGCACAGATTCATTTACTAAGCTGCTCATTTAAACAAGTCACTCTCGAAAAAAAGAATCCGATTAATCTCACCAAACCAACGCTGTATGGGCCAAGTTCTGCTTTTCTGTGCTCCAAGCCCAGAGGAATTCCTCCTCTCATTGGCTTGCCTCAGCGAAAGGAGGAAAAGGCAAGGCAGGAAATTCTTTGGGAAAAGCAGCACTTCCCTCAGTTCTTTGTCCGTTCATGGTTGTCTGCTGCTGATGTGGAAGAGGCTGCACACTACTCACGAGTAATGCCAACTGATCGATCACCATGAATCACTAACATGTACCAGGAGCCACAATTACAGGGTTCAACATACTGTAGAATAGGTCCATTTGTCAGTGTTTTAAAGAAGAAAAGACTGAATTGTGACAGATGTTTCTGGCCATATTAGTTAAACTGCTGAAAAAGTGAAGCGGGCGGACCCAAGATAAACTTTTCTCACTTTCCAGGCAAGCGACTGAAGCAACTGTCAATGAGAGTGAATACTGGTCATTGAGATATGAGCTGATACTAAATACATTAGACGGTTACATAGACAAGAGGAACCTGGACTTGAAAACGGGAGTTCAGAAACCAACTGGTGATGTTGCTGTAGCTACATCAATCTTTAATACTCTCTGTTTGCACGACAAGCAAATCAGCTTCCACCTGTGGATGAAACTTAGCAAAAGTGAGGTGAACAAAAGCATGTTGATTACTGCTGTAACATTAGAAATGTGACATGGTGCATATTTCAGCATTGAAAAATATCAAATATCCCAATACCCAAAGTGAAACCTGAATATCTGCCAAACAAACATCCAAGATTTGGTTATAGGCCTATGGCTGGGACAGAAATGATTGATTGTGCACAATTTTAAATTGTCTCAAGTAGATGAATCCTTTCAGACTTGAGTTATATTCCACCGTTTCCTCTAGCTCCATTATGATGGAAATGTGATTCAGATGATAGTGGTGAGAATGAACTCTTATGACTTTGACGATCCTTTCCAGTGCTGCTAAAAAGTCAAACTCTTCCCTCATCTAGAGAAATGACACAACATCTGCTGTGTAATTGCTACATAATTCAGTCTATGATTATGTCAGGTGATCACCTGAAATTTGGTACACGGACATTTATCGTTCCCTCAGAATGAGTCCTTAAGCACTGCAAAAGTCTGTTATCAGGTCAGGGTGTGTTTGTTTGTGTGTTTGTTTGTCATGAACCGAACTACCAAAAGAGCATAACAGCAGTCTGACAATAGGGATGGTAAAAATACATGACATAAGCATTTTAAAATACTGGGAAAAGGTTAGCATGCTAGTATTAGCTCTAATAACTGGTGAGTCTGCAGTAAATACAGCCTCTCATACACTGACTGCTACCAGTGATTATTGTAATGTTAGTAATAATTCACTATGATGCATTTCTGGAATCTGAGAGTAAAGTTTTAGTGGTTTTGGTTGAAATTTTGTGTGAGGATTAATTATGAAAGTAGTTGGTTTTTTGTTTGATGAATAAATTGACTCATTGCAGTTCTAAGAAAGATGTTTGCATGGCTGTATAGTGTATGAATTTAGGATTTAGCTGGTGTTTCCAGTAAGATATTATTTTAAGTAGGATCCCACAGTATGTTGTCAAAACGGTGTTATCTACATGATATTATTTACCATGACTTTTGGAAATCTATTAGACTAGTGCAGGAGGTCATCTAGCCCTTTATTGCATCTGGTGTCCAGGACCTCAAACACCCCCAGCTGTCCTAAACATCCCAGCAGGAATCTGCAGCCAAAAGCTCTAAAAAGGAGCTGATTTCAGTCTCTGTCAATTGAGTGCCAATACAGTGAAGCCCTGTGTGGGGGTAGGCACACACTTGTTCTGAAAGCACATGTGTTTGTTAGTAGGAGAGTGTGTGTTGGCACCCAGGGACAAAGAGATCATTATCCTTGTAGCGTAGGGGGAAGAGTGCATGGTCAAACGCTGGAACACTTATTCTCTGGAGCGCTGTCATATGTGCAAGCCTCCTTCCCAGGTCATATGAGGAGCAGCATGGTGAGAAAGAGTTTGGGAGTTATGCAGATAAGTGTGTGTGTGTTGGGTGAGTGGGGGTCAACATATGTCAGCTGTGGAGTCAGTTAGTCCTTTATGGTGGTAAATAGTGTCTTTTAAAGCTAATTGTTGAAAGTCTTAGGGGGGAACTGGAGAAGGTTTTTAAAACACAGACCCCTACTGCTTCTCCTATTGACCTCGTCTCTTTGTTATGTACATGTGCAGACTGTGGCACCACAGATAAAGACATCTGACCCTGTTATTTTTAAAAACTTTAAAAAAAATAGAGCAAAATCACAAAGATATCTTGATGAAACACCTTTTGTTATACACCTCAGGTCTTAATGGGACATGTTTAAATAAGAGGGTGCTTGTAGCAGGGTTCTCAGGTGACCCTCATCTCTCTACAGATGACACTCACCACCAGCCCGGGGCTCTACTGCAGGGTGTCTTATTCACATCTGCATCACAAGACTGCATGTTTACAGCATCAGACACCTGATTCAGCTGAAGTATCAGTACAAATGAAACAAAGAGGCCAGCAGTATCCTGTGTATTCCCTTTTACTAGAAGTTTGGCTGTAGCTTTTAACTTTTAGTTATCATAACAGTTCTAGCAGTGATGCTGTCTGTCACTGCTCTCTAATGGGACCTACTGTATTTTATTGTTGCAAATAATCTGACCTGTAGCTATGAGATTCTCCATCCCTTTAAGTTTGTAAGTTCTCTTGTAACTGTAAATGCAATCTTAACACTTCCCTACCTTCTTACTTTCCCAAAGATCTGAGTAATGCACCATTTTATTATTTTATTTTTTTAATATTTGTAGAGTGATCTACTTGAAATGTTTGATTTCTGCTGTAGACGCAGAAAATATTCATGTAAGAAACAATAACCTTTTTTAGCCACATTAGCAGCAAAGCCTAAACACATGCTGATCCGACGCGCTGGATAAGTGCCTATACTTAGCAGCCCGTTTTGCTAATACAAGATCTGCAACCCCTAATTTACCTGATAATGTATCTTATTAGTCTACTGTTGCCATAAGACATTTGACTTGTGTAAAAACAGCTTGAAAAAAGAATAAAGAACCAGACAGATTTTCTAACTTCAAACGGTTTTACATGATCAGCTGATACCGTTTCAGTTAAGTCCATTAATAAAAGAGAGTCGGCTAGTTCCTTATTTGTTGTGTATGAACAATGTTAACTTTGTTTTGTTGCTGGTATAAACTGTAAAGCAGGAAGTAAACTTTCTTGTCTCTCTCTTTGTCACCCACTGTGTGTGCAGAAATACACTTGGGCCAAATGCTTTGCTGTTCTGTCTGTGAAGGTTCTCAGTCATCCAGGTCACTGTAGTTGGAAAGAAAAGCGTCTGGACTTCTTTAAGTTTCCTTGAAGACGTTTCACCTCTCATCCGAGAGGCTTCTTCAGTTCTAAGAGCAACTGGTTGAGAGTCCCCAAGAGGGTCATGGACCCCCTATTGATCCTCTACCTAATCACACAAGCCAAGTTGTGAAAACGAGTGTGGGTCACAATCAGCCAAGGTTTTGGGTGAACCCATAGTGAAACCTAGGCCCACCCTATCATGTGAATACTGAGGTTTGCTGTTCTGTTCTTCATTATAACCGCTGTAGCAGACTGATCATGCTTGTAGTTAAACAGTATAAAGTAGTTTTGTTTATGTTGTACTGGAGTTCACTCCAAGTTCATAAACCTGCTTTTGAGCATTCTTGTGGTCTTTTGGGTCAGATCTCGTCTTATTTGCTTTTTTAAAGAATTTGAGTTACTTTTTTTTGTTATTGGATCCTTTAGAAACCCACTTTACCAGATCTCTTTACAGTTTCATCTTATGTTTTAGATTTTATGTTGGCTGATGGGTTTTTGGCTGGAGACGGTTTGAAGAAAGGGGTTGAAAATCGAAACCCACCTCCCGGAACAGTGAAGTAATAGAATTCTTAATCTTATCATAGTAATGGTTGAATGACTGTTTTAGAGGAGGACTGAGGTTGCTGACAGCTGCTGCTGTGAAGACTGAAAAAACAATCCTGATACTGATATCAAATAGTACACAGAAAAGCACTCAAGCACAAGCTGTAGCTTTTTCTGTGAGGAAGCTGCTGCCTTGCACCTGTTGTGCTGAGATGTTGGATAGCTTTGATAATGAACAGAAGACAGACGCTGTGCTTTGTTTCCTATTTGTATTAATAGTATTAGTATCACCCAGATCTTTATCAAGTACACACACACAGACACAAATGCAATATTTAGTCCACACAGCTCTATTTCATTCTTCTCTTTCAGGCATTCTCATGTAATAGATGCCAGTGATTGCTTGACTCTGTAAGGAAGCTGACCGCTCACATGCATGTGTGACATTTCTTTGTCCCGATGCTGTCATAAACACATCATCAGTGGATGTTCTCGTGTTTACAGTAGCTTACAGTACTCTTGTTAATGTTAGTGCTGTGGTAATAAATATCTGCTTTCACTGTGTCAATCTGCAGAGGTACATCGCCTTGGAAGACTCCCAGGATGGCGAGAAGAAGGATCTCCAGGGTCGACTGGTGACGCTGGAATCTCACACACGGCAGCTAGAGCTGAAAACTAAAAACTATGCAGATCAGAGTAAGTTGAATTTGCATTGGTTTTACTGTAATGGCCCTGACACACACACACACACACACACGCCCTGTGAACAGCATCAACAGTTTGAAGCCTTTGTGACTGTTTATTTTCCTGATGTGTCAGAGGGCAGATCGACCAACTGAATGAAGGCTATTAGTAACATGCTATGAAGTGCTTAACTTACTAAATGATCTCAAATAGACTAAGTTTAAGGTCCAGTGAAGTTTTACTGGATTTTATTCTAAAAAATATATATTTTAGATGTAATATAATAAGTTCATTTCTGAAGTAGTACTTAAGAACTATACCGTCCCTCACAGTGTGGGAGCCTTTCAAAGGCATAGAAAAAACCACTTCATGATGTGTATTTCTCCACTGGTGACATAGTGTGTCACTGTCTGTTTGGTCCACTACAGTATCGCAGCACACGCCTCTTCTTCCACGCCCGGGGGAAATTGCGAGTTCTCAGCAAATCTCTTTTTAATTCTTTCGATTTGATGCTTCCTCTTTTTTCTGGTTATGTCATTTTGCCAGTTTCATTTAGTCTGTAATTTATGTTCATGGTCAGAATTGGCAGCAGAGAGAACTGCATCACTACACTGTGTTCCTGTCAGTGGAAACACGTTTGCACTCTGTGTAAACCGCAGCAAATTTAGATGAGTGCAAATATAGCTCCATGCTCTAATTGGATAATGTGTTTTGACAACAAGACATTTGCTATCAGGAGTTTTCATGTTTTTATTATTTTGCCAATCTCAGCATTTTTCCTGGCGCGTAACAGGCCTTAATGGGTGTGACTACGTTTGACTAAATGAAATCTGAATTGGAAAACTCATTTAAAAATCTTACAGTGTTGTTTTTTTGGAGAAAACTGTGAATTCATGTAGACTATGTGCAAATTCTGACACACAAGTAAGCCAGATTTGGACACTGAGTCCAGAACCAGATCAAGTCTTGTTTTATTTGTGAGAGGATTAATTGTTTGCATGTGGGGCTTTCCTTAACAATCACTCTGTTTTGTGAACACACCTCTAAATAACACCGCAGTTATTTCTGCTGCACTCTTTCACATCTACTTCCTCTATGAGCCCCCTCAAAAAAACCCACACTAAATCACAGTTTTCACCACAATATGCAGCTGCTCTGGTGCTCGTCTTGCTAACGTACATGTTGATTCTCATGAATTCTCGAATCAAGCTTTGTTAAACATCTGCGGATTTGGACTTGAAACGTTGTGCCTGTTTAAGGCAGAGGGTGCTGCTAGTGCTCAGATTTCTACAAACTTTTAGGGCCACCTTTGACGGAGTGCACTTGCATGGCTGGAATCTGAATAACACACTAAACTACTGCCCGACTGTTTGGCCCTGAATGAGCAGGGCCACAAACACAGGAATCAGTAAGTTGTCCTCAACTGGCTGGATAGAACTCAGAGCAATGTTTATGTATTTATTTATTTTTTTACTAATTATAGAGATTCTTATTCCTTGAAGTTCCTTTAGCTGTTGTCAGACATGGATACAGCTACTGCTGGCCGCCTCCTGTTAAATTAAGGGGATTCTGTGTTTCAGACAAAGGTGTAAACATTCATGATGCTAACGGGTTCGTCCCATGACATTGACAGTGGTTGCACTAAATTGTCTATGAATGAGGTTTTACATCAAGCGACATCTGACGCGTAACTCGGCTTTCTTAATAAAGGTAATCTATTTTTATAATTAAAAAAAGTCAAGTTCTACATTTACTTTTGTTAGTACACTAATACACACTTCAGTAAACATCAAATATTACATTTAGGCTTATACATAAAGTTTATTAGATTTCTATAAGTTACATTGAAAACTTATTCCAGCTTTTAAACTGTGACTGTGGCTGAAAGCTCATCTGTAAGGATTACAGTGTCATTTGCTGTTAGATCAGTCCTGTCTCCATGTTGAGGATAATTTATGCATCTAATATATGTAGTAAACTCAGAAAAAAGATTCAAAAAAATTAAAAATAAAACCCTTCAGGTCATGTTAAGCCTTGTCCCCCCAAACTGTGGCTAGTTAGTTAACTAAATGCTAATCTGACCTGATTAACAGTGTTTTCATTTCACTCTCCAATAGATGTGAAATTATAAAGCAAAGAGAATTGTGTAAAACTCATCAGCAAACGAGCGGCTGTCGGCCATCATTGGTCTGAGGTCTAAAGTTCAGACTGCTTAACAGAACTTTGTTTCATAAAGAATCAGCTCTGAGGGTTCGGTTAGGCTTTTAGACAAAAACTGAAATCGTGTCTTTGATTGAAACTGTTTTCATTCGCATGTTCGCTGTTTAAAGCATTCTTCAAAGCATTTGTCTTTTAGCCAACTGAGTTACTAAAAATGCAGGAGATACACATGAAGTCTTCATTCAGAGTGATGATGATTTATTTTTTTATTAGGTTTATTATTATTTTAGTAATGGAAATGCAAAAAGGATGCCTTTTGGACTTGACATAGGATATTCAGAGCTGTGGGTGAATCTGCCCCCCCAGTTCTTTGGTGGCACTCGGGAGGATTTTGTTGGTGCATGGCAGCCCTCTTCTGGCTCTGAGATATTACTGCAGCAGATAACTGTATCATGCTCAGTGACATAACATCTAAAAATACAGGATTTTCCACTCTCATAGAATCTAGTCTTTCAGTATTTTCAGTAAAGCTGGTTCTAGTCCTGTTCCTGTTTTCATTATATGAACTTTGTTTCTTATCTAGTTAGCAGATTGGAGGAGAGAGAAGCAGAGCTCAAAAAAGAGTACAATGCCCTTCATCAGAGACATACTGAGGTAAGAGTGTGAGGAGATGTTTGTATGGATGCTTTTATAATAAGGTGCGGGGAAAAATCAGTAATATTATTATTTTATAACTTTGTGCACAGCATATAAATAGAGAATAAGTGAAAACGTGCTGGGATAAGCAGCCAAAAAAACCCAAAACTCCATATGATTTCCATATGCTTTAGATTTGATTGGTTGGTAGCTCTTTTCTGTATGTTAGTAATTTTTAAGATCAGATCGTTTTGCAGTGTAATGCTATTAAATATGTGCCATTATCCCAAAAAACGTCAATCAAAGTAACAGGTTATAATCTCAGTATGATAGAATTTTCCACTAAACCAATGTGTATGTTTGTGTGTACATTTAACATACTCTGTTCTTCACCCGCATACTAAAGTTTATAAGGTTATTCATGGTATTCAAAGTTATTCAAGCGCATTCATATGTGGGGAGGACTTACCTGTGACCACACAATGGAGTGTTTTCAAATACAGTGATGTATAAGTAATGGATCACTAATAACTGCACATCAAAAGTCGAGTCTTTTCTTTTTTCAGCAGACAATCAAGAAGCAGTTTGAGTCTTAAATGTAAAACAAATGTGACAACAAAGTGTTGAGGAAAGGAAGAAAAGAATGATTTTAAACATGAAGAATCTGACTGCGGATTAGGTTTTTGCTGAGCCTTCAGTCTGTCCCTGTCTGTTGTTCATTATTTATCACTAACTGTTGCCTCAGTGTCCAAATAAACCTCTGAGGCCTCAGCAGCCAACTGCTAATCTGAATAATGCTGAACAGGGGAGATGAAAGCCTAATGAAGGCTGTCACCTACACACAGCATCAACATGGTTCTTTGTAAGGCTGACTGTCACAGCTGTGGACCCAAAGCACCTCATTCTCATTAGTGCAGTTCGTATCAATGAGGTCATTTTAAATGTCTTAATTCCACGATCGTCTCGCTTGTATATCTTTTAGATGATCCACAGCTACATGGAGCATCTGGAGAGGACTAAACACCAACATGCAGCGATGACAGCAGAGCCCTCAGATACAGGAACATCAGTCAGGACACGGTTAGACAGCCACACTGTTTTTTCTTTTCAAGTTTCATATTATAGTTGGAGAAGGTTGGATACCTATATTACCAAATAAGTCCATATTTCACATTTGAAACTTTTTATTTATTGAAAACTTTTTACTTTCCTCACCAGAGGGATGTAATACGAAGGAAGTTCAAACAGCCAGGCTTTGTTGGTCTTAGCGGGCTTGACAAAACCTAAAATCCCAGTAGGAGATAATTGGTGTCACGGTGATGATTACCAACTTTTTCTGTTAACCTGGGCTTTCTGCTTTGGGCTCTGCATGTGCTCACCCACAAATGGGCAATCCATGCCTCATGTTGCTCTGCAAAATGATCATTAGGAGTGTTGCCTACTCTAGCCAGAGATGTTATCACAAGGTGAGGATGATGAAATTGTAAATTAAATAATTTTCTATAAAATCTATTAAAAAAATGTTAAAAGTATTGCGACACAGCAGCACTGTTGCAAGTGAGGCAAGAAATTAATGAGATTAATTAGTATTGGTGTTTAGCAGTGACCATGAGCAGTGAAATAGCAGCTAATTATTTTAATGCTGAGTGTGTTCTCGGTGCTGCTGTTTATTTCTCAGGGCACAGGCGTATATAAGATCTCTGAAACTTTACAGTTTGAATGTATCCAGTGTAAAGGTTACAGTCCCACAGCCCACTAAAGACGTGGAAATGTAAAATGTATTTTATTTATTGGACAGGTATTGTGCGTGCGTGCTGTTATTCCAGTGATGTAAGAGACTTAGAACCAAGTACAACAACATTTATATTTTCCGCATCGTCATCTCAAACAGTGGGAGTGCACAGTTTGTGCTGCTGTAACTTTACAGATTCACGTTAGTAAGGTCCAGCTTAACAATTTGCACATTTAAGATGATTTTTTTTCCCCCAGCAGAGAATCATCATTACACTTAAAACATGCTGTAAATATGGTGAGTCCATGCTGTTAACTGCTAAGTCAAAACATTTACCAGCGGGGTAAAAAGTCCCATTTCTGTGATAACTTATCCCTCTACTGAATTGGAAGCTATTGCTGCCTCCCCAAAAGCTTCATCATCATCATCATCCATGGGATCTACATTGCTCACAGGAGTGCAAAATTTAGCTGCCAGTTCTTCTGTGAATTTGGCATTCATGTTATCAGACGTGGTACATTCAACTTTGACAAGTATTTGGTTTGTCCAGATATTTCCTCAGGATAGACATGTCTCCATAACCAGCTTTGCATTTTGATCTACAAACATCTGCGTCAAAATCTGAAAAGTGTAACCATACAAGTTGAAAGACTACTTTTGACTTGCCATTGTTTGAGGTGGAGTGCTAAATTATCCGCCGAGGCTAACAAGCTTGTTAGAGAAGGTGCATCCATAAACTGCATGGAGGCATTATAAAGACAGGCATGTAGGACTCCAATGTTGGTAACATATGACTGGGGTACTCTGTGAAGTCAAAAGTTTTTATTACCACAGTAGACTGGTTTAAGGTCAAATATCTCCAACACAACTTTTTATTCAGTGTGGACTAACATGACTAACTTCTGATGAACACTCAGTAATTTTGTTCTATAAGCAGGCCTGAAATATGACACAGACTGCTCATTTCAGAAAAGAGCCTCAAAGGTTACAGCTAGTAGCTTTTCAAGAGGTAAAGGGTTAATGTGGCCGCCTCGGGCACACAGCTCTGGCTCAGAAGCCCCACCCACCCCCTGTTCAAACTTTCTCTTTACAAGGGGCAGCCAATCAGAAAGCAGTTGGCTTGAAGTGAAGGGGCATAAATATAATAAGGATTATTATGAAGAGCTAATGACACAAAGCTACTCTAGTAATCTAATTTTATTATAACTTGGACTTGAACTTCGGACTGCTGCTTTCTGGCCCCACAGCATGTAGTAAACTGAACACTCGATGAGCTAAACTGATGACCCAATGTTTTTTTTTGTTTGTTTTTTGTCCCCCCAGCATTTTTTACTTGTGACAAAATTTAACTTTAGATACCTGGTGCATTCAGTGAATGCAGTTTCTCACTCACACAGACACTCGCTCGCACGCAGATGCACGCACTCTCACACACACACGCCCCTGTTTTGATCAGTCTCCTCATTTTGCAGCCAGTAAGCTGCAGCCTGAGAAGAGGCATATGGAACAAGCTGCCTCAGCATCCAAAAGGGAGAGGGAGATGGAGAGAGAGACGGAGAGGGAGGGGTGGTAGTGGGTGCTGTCGCACGGAGAGAGGGAAAGCATCAGAGTGTTCTAGACTGCACAGTGGCTGCCGTGTGGCATCTCGGCAGAGGATAGGAAGAGGAAAGGAGCAAGAAAAACAATCACCTTCCAGAGGAGTACAGTGAAACGAGAGCTGAAGCTGCCAGTCTCTCTCTGCTCTGGATCATCTGCCGCTCTGCTCTAATCTCTCACTGGTGCTGAAGCCACCAGGATTACTGTTGTTGTGACTGCTGCTGACACATTGCTGCGCTTCTGACCTGCTCCCACTGTCTCTTGGTGCCTCAGCACTGAGCTGCAGAGCCCACAGCTCTGCACTCACTGGGGACTTTGACCTAGGAGGATACGACATCTTTGACTTCTGCCGTAGATGTACCCGCAGTAGTAAAACCGAAAACAGCGGAGTGCGGTTACCTGTCTCCGGCGAGGCGAGGGGCCATGATTTGGGGGGGCCATGAGCCCCGGGTGTATGCTGCTGTTTGTTTTTGGCTTTGTAGGGGGAGCGGTGGTCATCAATTCTGCTGTGCTGGTCTCTCTATCAGTGCTGCTGCTGGTTCACTACTCCGTTTCTACCGGAGGCTTACCTGCCCTGCCTTCATTACCATCCTTACCCAGACCCAGCAGGTACAAAATATGTTTGTTTGTGTTATGTCAGTGCGTAGTTGTGTGAAATCAGTAATTGTAGCAACAGAGTCTTTGAAACCTTGCAGTGTTGCTGCCATGTGGGTGTGTTTGTCTGACAGTATCAGGCTGCACTCTAAAAGTAGGTCAAAAGAGAGAGAGGGATGTGAGTGGCATGAGTCATATCTTGACTAAATCACCTTTCCCAATTTCATCTTTGAAATTGGTGGGTTTGGTGGGTGTTTACCAATTGATAATAAATATCTTTTCAAAGGAAAACTGGTGCTGGGAAGCTTAACATGTGAAATATATTTTTCTCACTGTTCAGTTTCAAAAAACAAAAAAGCAGTGCTGCTCACCATCAGTGGGCCTGCGTGTGACTGCTGTGTCTATTGTTTTTTTTTAGGGCTGCTTTTCATCGCTGCTTGCCGGCTGCTTTATTCTCCATGGCAGCCATTGTTCTCTTCGCTCTACAACAGTTTTGTTTTTTTTATACTCGGTCACTGTAGTGTGAAAAGCTGCTGGTGTGTATTAGCTCGATGCGGTGGAGGATGCTGTGTTACAGTTGTTGTCAAAGTTTGTGTATATCACTTCCAGGCAGCTGAGCTGTCAGAGTTTATTATTGAAACCGAAGATGATTTCTTCCTAAGCTGTACATTAATAACACAGATCACAAAATGCACCTTTTCTTTGCTAGAGGCTGGTAAAGATGGTTTTGTATGACTTGCCTGAGCCTAGTAGTTGGGAGGTAATTGAGTTTATGAGGCAACAAGTTATTTTTCTGCTCCCACCACTTCAGTGCCAACGGGGACTCTGCTACAACACCTCTCTGTGAAATCCCCACTCAGACAAAACAACACAAACTGTGTGACTAAATTAACTGATTACATCATGATGGTCTGCTTTCACTGCACTGGAAAATGCCCATTTAAGTTAGCAAGATCAAATTAAATGGAGGTTTTTTTTGTGGGTATAACAGTAACTGTTCCGGAAAAAAAGGATTGAATTCAATAAGAACGCATGGTTTGTGTGGTATAAAATAAACTACACTCATTAATGTACACTTCCTGCACTTTACTGTGGGTTCCTTTTTAATTAAGACCACCTCTGCTGCAAAATAAATTTAGTCTTTAGCTGTGCTAGCCGTGCGACTGCAATATCTCAGGAACTAATGGATGAAACATTATAAAATTTGGTATAGATATTCATGGAGCTTATCAAATTCCGTCATGATGACCTTGCTAAGCCAGTTCAAGGTGGATTTGCACAAAGTGTAAAATCCTCAGTGGATCTATCATACAGACCTTGTCAGTCACTTGCCCTTTCCTTTGGGTTATAGGATTCTTGGGATAAGTTGTTAACTTTAGTGATACCTTAACTTTTTTCTGTATGAGCACTATAATCAGGTCAGAATTTTAATTTTAATTAATGCTGTAGTTTGAGACCAAACACTAATTGACTAAACACTAAATACTTATTGACTTACAACTCATGATTGCCGAGACGTACGTGTGCGTGGATAATTCTTCTTTGCCATGGGAATGCCCGATGGCCTTTCTGTAGAGCTTGGAAGTATATTTGCAACTACAGGTGTTGCCTGCTGTGGTCAGTAGAAATAATGCAGGCTTAAAACACTTTACTTTTCAAACTCAGAAGAGACTTTTTATACGGTCTGTGGGAGTGACCCATAGTACCCATGTGGCGGCTAACATCAGTCTATATGGCATTGTTTTTAAAGTCTCACTTTCTGAACAGACAGACTAAAACGTAGTTTTATTGTTTTGAGAATGCGGCACTATTGTCTGCGTGCAAAGCTTATGCCTTTGAAATTTAAAATGATTAGCGTGGACATAGCTAAAGATTGACCTCAGAGACTAGCTAATATAAGTCTCTGAGGACTGAGGACAGCACCTTGATGGGCTCTGATGGCACTGTAGGTATGCTGTGGCAGTTAACTTTTAGTAAGTAAATAAAGAGTCTTAATTTTCTATTATTTAATTAAGTTTTATATTTAAATATTTAGTATTTAGAGCAAATAAAAACAAAGCGCAGGTATTTGAAAAATGTGTCTTATTCCTTTTTAAAAAAATAAAATAAAAATGTGTTTGTATTCTGAACATCTTTTATACCGCTCATCAAAATGAGAAAAATGTATTGAAGGAAATTATTCATTTACATCTTGTTTCAGTGTTTTAATGAAGGGTTTTGGATGATTTTCACATTTTCAGTTGGGATTTTTAATGTTGGAATGGCTCATTGTAAAACATTAATGGACCAGTCCCTTACAAAATCGTTCACTCCTTCCAAAGTTGTTCTCGTCACTTTTGAGTTATCCCTCTTTCTGCGTCTCTCCATCTCCAGAAAGGAGCGTCCAGTCTCCATGGGCCTGTTCCAACTTCCTGCAGCTGATGGCATGACCCCTGACCTCCACAGAGAACCCGTGGACACCCCATCTGAACCATGGAGATTCAACAACCTTAGCCATCCACGGTCTAACACCAGCCTCAAGGTATGACGTAGGCAGGTCACGGCTTGCACTGTGAATTCATTCCGAAGAAAGACTTCTCTTCATATCAACAGTTCCAAAGTGTAAAGTTAGCGAGCTTCCCACGGATCAGACTGATGACATCATCTCGTGTTCACTTAAGAGTTTGTGAAACCAAATTGAAAGCATCCAGTGCCAGCAGAAACACCAAAGAAAGAATACATTTCCATCCAGAGAGAAAGGGTTGTTCAGTGTGTCCAGAATTTTTAACAGCGTGTGTGTGTGTGAGTGTGTGTGAGTGTGAGAGTGTGTGTGTGTGTGTGTGTGTGTGTGAGAGTGTGTGAGAGAGAGAGAGAGATGGGGTGGCGCGGAGCCCAGGAAACAGGGAAAGTGGTACCATTCGGGGGCCTGCCTTTAACCTCAGGGGAGGGTAGAAAGGACAGTGTGCCTTCACATTGTTGCTGTCGGTAACCATGCTTCCAGTAAAGCTCCATCATGAATATTAATGAGCATCTAATAAGTATTCATTTGTAGTTATTACACTAGTACTGGGTCAAAAGGACATTTTAAGAGTGTGAAAGTGAAATAACGTTCAGTTACCAGTTTTGCAATGCTGGTATATCCCAGTGTATCTGTTTTTAAACTTAGCTTTTACACAATGATACAGTTTTACACTTCACTCCTAGTCCAGCTACACAACAGCTCCTTTGTGTTTTGTCCTCTTAGTTGACATTTTCAGAAGATTTAGAGTTAATGATCCCATTCCCCTCCACGTTCAGCAGCTTGTCTGTGTTTATGTGCAGATGATTTTTGGAAGCTTAGGGAAGAGCCTCAGTCAACAGTTGAGCACTGTTGTCCCCCAATTGGCTGTACAGTGTTACTATAGCAACAATGGAGTGACGCCATTGTGGAGACGAGTAATGTGAAAGGAAATACTCCCACCGGTGCAGAGGGAGGAGAATAGGTGGACTCGGAGAGGGAACAGGGAATATGTTAGGGGAAACAGTAGCATGGATATAATTTCATTCTCTAATACTGGCTCAGTCCATGTCTGTGGACGCCTCTTCACCCCTTTTGTGTTTGTCAAGATGACGGAGGGATCTGTATGATGGTGTTATTGTCCTGATTGATTCTTTTGCATCAGCACTGTCCTATTTATGGGATAGAGGTCTCCGGCATTAGAGGATCAAAACAATTGAGGCTTAGAAAATCGAAATGCCTCTGCTAAGTGCTCATGAACTTTAGAGTATTACGTTCGTACTGTAAAGTTTTGATTTGATTGACTTTTATAGAGAGCCTTCGGCAAAGAGGTGATTTTTACTGCCAAAGGAAGCCGTGAACAGGACTCACTGCTATGTTTGATAAGTTCAGGCCTTTCCCACACTTTAGCTTTATAATAACAGATTCCTGTTGTTGGCTTTTGAGCTTTTCATCCTCCTTAGAGTGGTTTCACATTAGCGAGGCCACTAGATAGCGGTAAAACTATATAAAGTGTTTAGTGAATAATTCATTTCTAATATTTCTCAGCTTGAAGAACTGTTTTCTCCAGTCGCAGTGGAAGGTGAAAGTTCACTACAGAATGTTCCCAATATGGATGTTGATCAGGACCAGGTAGAAACTATAGCCTGTGCTTCCACCAGGCTAATGTAGTTCTGTGCTCTGGTGTCTTAGGTGGTTTGCGGGTTTTCCTCTGTGTGTGTGTGTGATTTAATATTTGCTCATGCTAACACACTAAAAACACCTAAAGTCCCAGTGAAAATGCATGATGCTTGCCTAGCAATAGAATGTTTTAACAGTATGAGAAGGGGAAGTGTCTCTTTTGCTTCTTTTAGTAAAAGAACTAGATAAAATAATTCAGGTTTAATGACATTTTAAAAGATTTGTGAAGTTGAGCTGTTTGGGGCCTGCATTCCAGATTGAGGGAAACTTGTAGTTCTTAAACCTGTTGAAATTTGGGATGATTCTCAAAGGGCTTTGAGCAGAATTGACTCTGCACCAGACCTGTAACAGTGCACCAGTCTGAGCCTGGCATTGAGGATCCTAGAAAACTGATCAAGAAGCTGGTTATCAAGTGACCCAGTTAACTAGTAGATAACTACGTGCGACATCCACTGAACTTTGAACGATGTCCTGTATAGACATTTGATAATTAGAGCAGCAAAAAATGCCGTAGCGATGTGTAATATACGGTGTAAACTCCAGACTGTCCGCGGTAAGGTTAGACAAGTAACTGAAAATGAATCAAAAGTGACGTTTCTCATATCAAAGTAGGGCTGTGCGGTATGACTGAATATATCAGGTGACGAAAATAAAACATCTATTGTTTCGTTGTGTTGCAAAATACACCGTTTACGGCAATTTTTTTTTTTCATCGTTTGGATGGCCACCACTTGGATGCAGGCACAGAGAATACCAGCATGGCCAGTGATGATGAGGCAGAACCAGGTAGCTCCAAAGAGAAGGACCAGTCAAAACAAGTCGGGGACCTTATTCCTAAACGAGGGGCTGCCTCTGTAGCATGGACGTGGTTTGGTTATCAAAAAGTCTGACACGGACCAGAAAACTGTACGATGCAAATTATGCCTCAAACCGGTCCCCACCAAAGACAAAATGTGGTCATTTGCAAATATTGTAAAACTATTGCTGCAAAAGGTAGCAGTACCATGAATTTATTCCATCAGCTGAAAAGTCATCTGCTGCAAAATGAAGAGCATTTTAAACTCGGCATGTCAACGTCTCTCCACACACCAAAGAAAACATTAAATAAATCAGCTGTGATACCTGTGACTGTTCTTGGTTAGTTGTTTTTATAGTCACTGTCTAAATCTGTTTCTGTAATTTGAGGTCATCAAATTTTTTATTTTACAATTTGTTTATGTTCTAAGCACAAAGCAGCACATTTTTAATTTCAATTGTTTTATTTTGTCTCCTGAATTCTATGGCACCATATGGTTGAAAATAACATTTGTATATCGCGTATTGTGATATAGCCAAAAAATGTCGTGATATTAGATTTTCCTCATATTGCCCAGCCCTATATCAAAGCAATCCCGCCCATGTCGGTTATTTTTGTTGTTTTAAATTCTGTTAATGCCCACCCTGCCCTTATTAAAACAGTACTGAGTGTGTTGTCACATTACTTTTTCCCCGTCCTCTATCTGACTTGCAAAACTCGAGCACAGAGTCGACTGGATAACTCGAGCAGCTTGTGCCAAAATAAAAATGCTTTTTCTGTCATTGAGACACATTTTTGGTTTTTAGTAAAGATGACGTCAAACAAAATGATGAAAACTGCAGGATGGAGTAGTTTCAACAACACTTGGAGCACAGTCATATTACAGAAGAAAAAATAGTTTAGCATATTTACAGTACAAGCCTAGTGAAGTATATGTACAGTGGGGGAAATAATTATTTGCTGTCCCGCTAAATTTGTATGTTCACTTAAAGTAATGAACAGTCTGTTTTTTATGGTAATTTCATTTTAATGGAGAGAGAGAGGGAGAAAGAAAACAGAACCACAAATTAAAAACAAACAAACCCAAAAATCAAATTACACAAGTCATAAAATCATTTGCATGTCATTAAGTGAAATAATTATTTAATCCCCAAGCAAAACATGACATAGTACTTGGTGGAGAAACCCTTTTTGCGCGCACTTTGAGCAGTAAGACATTTCTTGTAGTTGTCACCAGGTTTGCACACATCTCAGGAAGGAGTTTGGCCCACTCGTCTTTACAGAAACTCTTTAAATCTTTGAGGCTGCTGCTTGGCGACTCAAAGCTTCAGCTCTGTCCACAGATATTTACGGCAGGATTGAGGTCTGGAGACTGGCTAGGCCACTCCATGATCTTACTCTGTTTCTTCTTCAGAAACTCATTTGATGCCTTGTTCTTCTCTTTTATTGTAATATTTTAGCTTTAATTGAATAAAGTGTTTGTTAGCATGTTCCATCTGGGTTGGGTTTTGTTGTGTATCCATGGGGTTTAGCTGCATGGTGAAGTGTTCCCATTTTAACATAGATAACACATAATATTCTGTTTGAATGGAGGAAATGTAGATTCTCCTTACTGATGATGTCATAGTGGAGCTACAATTGAATGACAGTCTTTTGTTAAGTGAACTTTGCTTGGCTTTGTTATGAATGCAGTGAGGTGCACATAACCTACTTCTTACAATTGATAAGGAGTGAATTTTAAAGTTTTAAAGAATTTCTGAGGCTCAGTTTTATTTTTTGCTACCTTGTATCTTCTGATTGCCGTTTTCCTCCTTCACCTTAAGGATGAACTGTCCCATGTGAACTGTGGGAGTTCCAAGTCCAACACGCAAACCAACCAGGGAAGCGTCTCCAAAAACGGAACGCCTGTATCTTTACAAGATGGAGGGTCCAAATCCACCACTCCCTCGCTGGGGGGTGCCTCTAAATCAAACACCCCCACATCTAACTACAGCAATAATTCTCAGTCCACCACACCACTGTCTCCTTTTGATGGTGGTTCCACTGGCATGAGTCCCATGTCTAGTCTTGGGAGAGCATCTGCTTCTGATGTTGTCATGGAGTCTGTGGACACCCCCTTACAGGACCAGGAAACTTCAGATGGCCTCAACAAAAACCTGGACTGGAGCAGTGGAAAGCCAGAGAGCAATAAGAACATAGCAGCGGTGCAGAAAGGACAGCAGAAGGGTCCAGAGTCTGATACTACACCTCTTAAAGAGGATGGTCAGTACTTCTCTTATCACAGGTTAACATGCGTTAACATGACTGTACTCCCTTGTAATTGTTTTCAATTAAGACTGTGCCAGTATTAAATCTGTGCTGGTTGTAGATGGAGCAGATAGCCTGGAGAAGTCTGAGGTGCAGGCTATCATAGAGTCCACCCCTGAGCTGGACATGGACCTCGCTGGCTGCAGAGGAACAAGGTACAGCAGTAATCTGGCAGCATAACCAATAATTATGTTTGTCAATGAATAATGTGAAGTTGTGTGTTTTTTTTTTTTTTTAATATATTCATCAGTTGATCTGTGAGCTTTTATACAACTATTTAAAAAAATAAAATAAAATTAGACTCCTGTTCATCATATTCATCATAACCTCACTAATGAGCCTCACCTTATCAGTACTCTTTATTTCTGATAAAAGTATTAAATTATTTGCAAAATCACGCATTCCTCTTCATGATAATAATCCTTTCCTCTGTGTCCCGCCTGTCCATTCAGCACACCAACTAAAGGTGGCATAGAGAATCTAGCATTCGACCGCAACACCGACTCTCTGTTTGAGGAGCTGTCGTCTGCAGGAAATGACCTCATAGGAGATGTGGATGAAGGAGCTGACCTGCTGGGTAAGAAGTCTCACTCTGTCAGGAGTAACGGTGCAGCCTCAGTCTTTAATTTTACAACCAATTTTACCCTCCTCGTATTCTCTGAATTGTCTTTCTTTGGCTGTCGGGCATTGTCATCTATACAGATGAGTTTTCTGGTGTGTGTCAGTGAATTTCCCACTCTATTAACTAGCTCATCGATTTCCGCATTTGTGTGTATCATGTGTCCCCTTTGTGATGTTTCTTTCCTGGATATCCAGAATAAATTATAGTGCTGCTACTGTGCTGTGAAGAACGGTGATATTATAAATTAGAAGTGTTAAAATGAGAGCACTTAACCTACTTGCAGAGTCTCATAAAGCGCTTTCTTATTCCCCTTTGCATGACTCTCAGACTACAACTTTTTAGGTAAGACTGAGAGAGTTAGTGTGTGGGACATACATAAATGTGTAAGAACTTAAAAATACTAAACAATATAGATTAAAAAATAGGTGTCAGTAAGATTTTGAGTGATATTTTGATTTAATATCGTCTATGATCATTTTCAGGTATGGGGCGAGAAGTTGAACACCTTATCCATGAGAACACCCAGCTGCTAGAGACCAAGTGAGTAATCACTGTAACTACTGAAGAGCCACCTATCACCACAGCGGACAAGCAAAGAGCCAGCAAACTGACAGGCTGCAGTTACCAAGCAGTACAATTTGGTGTTAGGCCACAATCACAAACAAGCACCTTTCTAAGTGAAAAGTTTTGGAGGTGAGCTGTTAAAGGTGTGGCAATTTACGACACGAGTATTTTATTTCAGTAGTAACCAATGCAGTCCAGTAAGATCACCAAAAATAAGTGTATCCCAGAGTGCTGCGAGAGGCAAGATGCATCCTGGACAGGTGAGCCGACCTGTCAGAGATCTGTAACTGTCTGTGGTTGTCTGTAGACAGACAATCATTCACATTCAGACCTGCGGTCAATTTAGAATGACTAATGAACCTAGAACAATACAGTTCTAATACAGTAGTAGTTTATGCATATCTTGGTTAGAAGCCTTCAGTGTGAGGAGTCAGTTACAGCCCACAGGTTGGACCTTTTGTACTCACAGCTTCAGACACCAGTGAGTACAGACATGTCATAAACTGACACTGTGCCTTGCTAGTTAAAGCCAGATAAGTATTTATTTATTTATTTCTAAAGGCATAAGAGGGTCTTATGTTGTCGCAAGCTGTTAGTAAATCTGTGGCCCAATGTGTCAGTGTGTTTCCTGGTGCACCCAAAATGTGGCTGCAGATGAATTTATGGTCATGCAGAGAGAGTGTGTTCGCTGTCTGTCTGCAGTGAGTTATAGTTTGGTTACAGCTGGTCTGTGGGCCTTTCTTGCTCGTGTTATTGTTGATCCGTGAGCCACCTGCAAAAAAGAGCGGCGTTATAACATACAAAGCGCTGAAGTGAAGCAGCACAAAGCAACAGCTGAAAGTGTTAAAAACAATGAAAATCGTTCTCTGCAGCCACTTTCTCTGCTTTTCATGCTTTATTTTTTGATCTTTGAACTTTTGTACGTGTTTCTCCCATTCCCGGTGAACTGCGCTATTGCTCCCTGCTCTACTTTGGCCCAGTTGCCACCAGTTAACATTTGACAGATGCATACATCATTCACCATCTGCTTCCAGCGGCACGCAGTCCGGATCTCGGAGGACTGCACGGGAGCGTGTCTTGTGTGGGTGAAAACCTCTCTTCCGCACTCTGTCCGACTGAAAACTGTATACGGATGGAGACGTATGTGGGACCATAATTCCACTTTACTTCATTTTAAAAATGGCTGATGAGTGGAGTCATGTTTCCACCTTTAAAATAACCGGCTGGGCTTTTTTGGCTCTATTTGAGAGACTTTTTTAGAGTTAGAACTTGTCAGTTCATGGATAAATGAATATAGAAATAACCAATATTGAGGAACAGAGCAATGTTGTCCCCTTGTGTTTAATATAGATATTACAGCAGATTGTGTGTTTTTCTGCTTATGCATTACTTTTCAGAAATGCTTTGAATGTGGTGAAGAATGACCTGATATCTCGTGTGGATGAGCTGTCGTGTGAGAAGGAGGTACTGCAAGGAGAGCTGAATGCTATCACTCATGCCAAGACCAAACTGGAGGAAAAAAACAAAGAATTAGAAGAAGAACTTAAAAAGTGAGTCGGCTTCAGAACACAATGTATAAATGAATTGCCCACCAGTCGAGGGTCTGCATTTTTACGGTTGTGACAGGCTGAGTGTGTACTCTGTCGCAGAGTTCGAGCAGAGCTGGACGAAGCCAAACAGAAGGTTAAGAATGACAACGAGGATGATGTGAGTCCTTGGTGCTTGTTATTTCTGCTTGTTGGATTCGTATACAAGTCTGAGTAGCGTAGAATGTCGAGGTATTTGACTTGCTATAAGTATCCGTTATCTTTAAGTAAACGTTGGTCTCCCGCCTGCAGAGTGATGTGCCTACAGCACAGAGGAAGCGCTTCACCAGGGTGGAGATGGCCAGAGTGCTGATGGAGAGGAACCAGTATAAGGAGAGACTCATGGAGCTGCAGGAGGCCGTCAGGTGGACGGAGATGATCCGGTAACATGATCATCTCAGTCCATATATAAATGTTCTCCTGTACACAAAGGGGAAGTAAAATATATACTAAAACAGGCAGTTTGTTAGAAATTGTTAGAGTTTTTGTTTTTTTTTTTCTTTCAGGGCTTCAAAGGAGAACCCAACTCTTCCAGAGAAAAAGAAGTCCAGCCTCTGGCAGTTGTAAGCTCAAGTATTTTTATCAATTTTTAACTTGAGGACTTAAATCACAACTACCATGATTGTTGATGTTTATGTGTTCATATTGCTCTTCTTCTGTATTCCATGTTTGAATGGTTTCTCCAGGATGTAGGTAAATCTGACATCATCTTATAACAAACCCCTAACAGAGGAGAGCAATTCAGAGAGCAGTGCCTCTGATTTCAGTTCTCAGACCAGTCGTAGATTCTTGATTACGTTTTAAAACTTGTTGTAAAAATCAACCTCAGAAGTTTCTGAGGCAGCTATTGTTCTCCTTTGTTAGAGTCCATAAGGATTGAGTTTGGTTTGAGGCTGGGCACTATTTGAAGCAGTTCTGTGGGACTGAAATAACTGCACTTATAAAACCATAAAACCGTATCTGACAAATGTGCATCTCTGCCTTTTTCCTGTGTGTCCCTCTATTCTGCCTGATGTCGTGACGTCTGTGTGCAGGAGGTGTGTTGGGAGGGTTGGTGTAGAGTGGGGAGGGAACTCAGAAATATGGGTGGAGTGTATTGGTTGAAACAGTTATAATAGATATAAGATATAATAGATTTAATAGAATCCAACACCACATTTTTTAAAATTTAAAGTAGCTTTGCATGATTCATAGTTGAAAACGATTCTTATTTATCTGGTAATGGGCCTCTGTGCAGCTCCTCAATCAATCCACTGTGTGTAATGAGCGGTTTTAGCTCCCTTCTCCCTCCATTTAAGACAGCTTTCTTCTGATTGGCTGTCCCTTACAGACAAAAGATATAAATAGCAGTTGGAGCTGGTGTTTTCACAGTGGGCAGTTTGCCAGAGATGACCATATTAGGGTTATCCAGTCTCTATGACAAAAGTCCAAAAGTAGAAAAAAACCGTCTGAAAGGAATCATTTAGAGCAGTGTGACGCCTCAGCTTTGGCCTCAGAGGATTTGCTTGCACATACAGTAATTGTATATATAATATATATACTAAGGAAAAGCATAACTGGTCTACTTTAATTGACAGATATTTTCCTATGTTAATTAGAAATATGGTAAACATTTATCACTATATGTAGATGGATAAAAAGCTTGTTTGCTTACTGTAGAGGAGTTGTGGGAATGTGAAGTTGTTTTTGGTCAGGCTTGTTCTGCTCTGTGTTGACTAACATCCTAGTCGGTGCTCAGTATTAACCCTGCACTCCCTGCTCTCCAGCATTCTGAATGGACAGGTGCTCTGATGCTTTTCTGTTTAAGACAGATCGATTAATTCCCTGGTCTGAATGAAAGCTGGCATGGTGTGTTGGCATTGGGAGAGGAACCTTTTTATTAAATGTTAAACCCTACCTGTGTTGCTGGAGCTACTGCTTGTGTCCGCCCCTCTATATGTTTGTCTGTGTGCTTTTTTTTCCCTCCTTCCCCCCCCCCTTTTTCCCTTTCCACTTCCCTGCCCTTACACCTCCAGTTTCAGCCGTTTGTTCAGCTCGTCGGGCGGAGGAGCCAAGAAGCCGGCAGCGGAGGCCCCAGTAAACGTCAAGTACAACGCACCCACCTCTCAGATTCAGCCGTCCGTCAAGAAGAAGAGCAGCACTCTGCAGCAGCTGCCCAGTGACAAGAGCAAAGCCTTTGACTTCCTCAATGAGGAGTAAGTCAGAAAACAGACACACTGTTAGTCGTGTTTGCAGAGATTACTTTTGGAGCATTGACCCAAATCAATCAAGAACATCCCACTCATATTTTAGTTTTCATCTCTGAATTCACTTACATTTTCATTTTTAATCTTTCCAAATATTTTCTTCAGTGATAAACTCTTTGATCCAATTGTCCAGAAGTATTCAGCTTGTTTTAGCTTTGCTATTTAACTTTTACACTAGGCAATAAAAATCCCACTTCAAATATTCCATCCATCCATGCTCTTCTGCTTATCCGCTTCAGGGTCGCCTATCCCGGCTGTCATAGGGTGAGAGGCAGGGTACACCCTGGACAGGTTGCCAGTCTGTCGCAGGGCTAACACATAAAGACAGACGACCATTCACACTCACATTCACACCTGTGGGGAATTTAGAATCACCAGTTAACCTAACCCCACTAACTGCATGTCTTTGGACTGTGGGAGAGAACCCACACAAACATGGGGAGAACATGCAAACTCTAAGAAAGGAAGTGCTGAAGTGCTGAACCCAGAACCTTCTTGCTATGAAGCTAACCGCTAACCACTGCGTCACCTTGTTGCCCTTCAACACACATTTGATAAATTAAAAATTTAGACTGTCAAGATTTGACAGGATAGTATAGAGCACCGGTCATGCCAGCCACTAACTACAGAAACACGTGTGAGTCCAGGCATAGAGTAGAGTGATTTACCAGAGTGCTCAGGAGAAGTGAGACAAGTTGAGAATCTGCAGGAAGACACAATGGACAACAAATCAGTAATTAAGTCGAGGATTAAGTCATCAGCATTTCAGCAGCCTGCCTGCACCTCAGTCTGACTTAGTTTGCAGGTTTGTTGTGAGAAGTGGATGCCCTGATCTGTAGTCACCTTTCTTTAGTCAGCCATAAACTGTGTAGAGGAGCTGAGGCGGTAGTATAGTGGCTATTGAGATGAAAGAAAGCATTTCTGCAGTTGAAGAGAGAGAAAAAAGAAAAATAACCACCAAAAAACATTATTTTCCTTTATTTAGCCTTGTCATCTATGACTTCATTAATTTCTCTTAACTTTTCCTGTCTGCTGTCACTGAATTTAAGTCTGTGGCTGTCACCGTATGTAGCAGGGGAAGAAGAGCAAAGTTTAGCGCACAGAGCAAAGTAGCAGAAGAGAGATGGGGAAATGCAAAGTGGAGTTGAGTTGATAGCGGCTGTTTTGTCCCGCAGAGCGCCAGCCGATAGTGTGGTATCCAGGCGAGAGCAGAAGAGGGCTCAATACCAGCAGGTCAAAGCCCACGTCCAGAAGGAGGATGGCAGACTGCAGGCGTATGGCTGGAGCCTCCCTAAGAAATACAAAGTAAGGAAAGGAGAATATAAATTGTACCAAAGGCAAGTTTACACTAGAACAAATCTTTAAATGCAGTGGCTGTTTGTGTGTTTGACTTTTCAGGCTAATGGTGGTCAGGCAGAGAGCAAGATGAAGAGTCTGCCTGTTCCTGTCTTCCTCAGACCGCTAGATGAGAAAGATGCTTCTATGAAGGTTTTAAAGATTTGGTTAACAACAGGAAATATGAACATTTTGACACTTAATTACAGCAAATACATTATATTAAATCTCAGTGAAATATGTTTGAGGTTTATTAGATTTCTTTTGTCTAAGTAGTGTGGTGTAAATTATTAGCTTATTATTCATATATCTGACTGCTGTATCTGTGTGTCTGTGCTTCAGCTGTGGTGTGCTACCTGTGTGAATCTTTCTGGAGGTAAAACCAGAGATGGAGGTTCAATAGTCGGGGCCAGTGTGTTTTATAGTGACGTGTCAGGACCAGAGAGCCCTAAAAAGAAGATTGGATCTCAGAGCAGTCTGGATAAGCTGGATCAAGAACTCAGGGTATTATTTGATTCCATTTAGGTAACTTTGTTGAAAATAATCCTTATTTGAATTATGATGGGCCTTGGTGTTGTCTCTTGGAAGCTAAAGGTTTGTGGGATGTCTGTGCTCTTTATTTGAAACTTTGCTCATGTTTAATAAGAACATTCACTTCTGTAACAGTATGTAATGACAGAAAATTAGAAAAATTATAATTGGTCCCCTTTAAGTCATCACAAATGGGTTCATAGGGACATGAATGAAAACGTAAATGATTAACAAGTAATTTATTTTCGGCTTCTCTGTTTTTTTGTGGATCCAGGAGCAGCAGAAAGAGCAGCGGCACCAGGACGAGTTGTCGTCACTCGTGTGGATTTGCACCACCACCAAGTCCACTACTAAAGCTGTCGTCATTGATGCCAACCAGCCTGGGAACATCCTGGAGAGCTTCTTTGTTTGTAACTCTCACATCCTCTGCATCGCAAGCGTGCCAGGTCAGTTAATTAGTGCATCTGTATCCCACAGTTGGAGACATTTTTTCTTCTGTTATTGTCTTTTTTGTGGAGATAACTCACTTGGCATTCTCTGGCCTGCAGAGAACGCACATCAGTTATAAAGAACAGCAAGATTTCTCTATTAATTTCCTTCAGGTGCGAGAGAGACAGACTACCCAGCTGGAGAAGAAGTGCCTCCAAACTCTGAGGTGGGACCGGTGGGAGACGGCAACTCTTCAGCAACCAGTACCAGCTCAACAGGTGGCGACAGCGTGCTCGGAGGCATCACAGTGGTGGGCTGTGAAGCTGAGGGAGTAACAGCTGTTCCTCAGACAGCAGGAAAAGATGGAGAAGCCGGTAAGAGCTATCGGGATCAGTGCAAAGGAGTCTTTTTCTGATAAATTTGCAAAAATAAAACTACTGTGCATCTACATGTACGATTGGTTAACTAAGAGATAATCTTTTCCCCAGAATCCAGACCAGCGGAAGAAGCCACAGAGGCGACAGAGACCAGTGCAGGACCTGCTGACCAACGAGAAAGCCTGCGGGGAATCTACACTGAGCACGTCTTCACAGATCCACTGGGAGCTCAGCACAAAGTAGAGACTCCAGCCAACTACTCTCAGAGGTAACATCAAGAGGCAAAGTGATGTTGTGATTCAGTCTTACTAATAAAAGCGTCACTTTGTTTCAGTGCAGCCATAAACAAACCACAGAGCAGCAACAATAGCTTGCTGTTAAACCATTTACTGTATCATGAGCTATATGTAAACATTAGTGAACGATTACTGCAGTGCATCAGAGCTTCAGGTCAGGCTCTGTTCCTGTATCACTCATCGGCTGTGTGCCTTTTACCTTGAAACATGATCTATACTGAATTATATACTCTCTGATCTGCATGTTTAATGGCTGCATATCTGGGACCCACTTCATTCCTTTGTTACTCAGCTAATGTGCAAAGAAAACCTTTGAAAGTTCTTTAGAAAACTTGGAGAACTAAAGCTCAGGACCCTTTGAAATCTGGCTGCTTGGGAGCAAAAGGGAAAGAAACGTGGAATGGCTTAAGACTTTTGCTCAGTACTGTATCTTAATCCCCAGTGCCTCGCAGTGAAGCATTTAATCCGTTATTCCTTGCCAAGAAAGTTGGTAAAATCAGTCCAAGATTTTTATTTGTCTCCTTTTGATTGAAGCAGCATGACTAATCCACTCACTTTTTAAGTTTAAGACCCACAGTGACAGACGACAAACAGGACTCATTTAGAAAACTTTGTCCTTTTGGTGATCAAGCATAACGACGTTAACTGACTTTTTGCCCTTTTGAAGTACAATAAACACACACAATCAGTCCTTCTTGGGTACTCTGTTCCAAACACATAAGATTAAACCGTCCCAGTGCAGACTTGTGATGTAAACACTGTATTTACTGTGTTCTCTGACGAGCAGGGAGAGCGATCTGCTGAAGGATGGCGTGAGCTTGAACCCCAGCGCAGAGGAGCAGGACCTGATGAGAGAAGAGGCTCAGAAAATGAGCAGTGTTCTTCCCACTATGTGGCTGGGCGCACAGAATGGATAGTGAGATTTATTCATTTTTTTCTTCACTCAACACACTTTTGTATATGACTGAATTTGAAAAAACAAAAAACCCGTCCGTCTAAATCGATGCACCTGCTGTGATTCCAGTGTGTACGTGCACTCCTCCGTGGCTCAGTGGAAGAAGTGTCTTCACTCTATAAAGCTGAAGGACTCTGTGCTTGGCATAGTGTAAGTCCATTCAGACAGGTGGCAGCTGGAGTTTATTACCTTCCTATTTGCCTGTTTAAACATGTAATTCTCACACATTTCCTCCCACAGACACGTGAAAGGGCGTGTGCTAGTCGGCCTCTCTGATGGCACGTTAGCCATTTTCCACAGAGGTGTAGGTGAGAGAGTTGAGAGTTGCCACCTCCTCCTTTAAAGTGTGTACACAGTATTCAAGTGTCTAACTTGACTTTATTTTGTAAGATGGACAGTGGGACCTGACAAACTACCATCTGTTAGACTTGGGGAGGCCTCACCACTCCATCCGCTGCATGACAGTAGTGCACGATAAAGTGTGGTGTGGCTTCAGGAACAAGATCTATGTGGTGCACCCTAAAGCCATGAAGATAGAGGTACAGTAGCCTTGTGGTAATGGTTAGTAATTTCCTTTGTCTTTCCTTTGCTTCATGTAAACTGTGCATGTCTTTGTACACTGCAGAAATCATTTGATGCCCACCCTCGTAAGGACAGCCAGGTACGTCTGCTGGCCTGGGACGGCGACGGTATCTGGGTGTCCATCAGACTCGACTCCACCCTCAGGCTGTTCCACGCTCACACCTACCAGCACCTCCAGGATGTCGACATCGAGCCCTATGTCAGCAAAATGCTGGGTCAGTTCTACAATCGTCTGTTTTGAGTAAACAACAGCAGATCGTTTTGAAAATGCAGAGATAAAAGTTCTGTGTGTGTTCCAGGCACGGGCAAACTGGGCTTCTCATTTGTCAGAATCACGGCTCTGATGGTGTCGTGTAACCGTCTGTGGATCGGAACTGGCAATGGCGTTATCATCTCCATCCCTCTGGCAGAGAGTAAGTCTGAGTTGGATCTGTTTAGTTCTTTTCTAACCTGTTAGCTGAGACTTTGGTTATCCTTATTTGCTCTGTATTCAGTGCTGCTGCTTTTATGTGTGATCTCTGAATGAGCTGTTGCAGTGTAGTAATGACATTATATTGCTTAATAGTTCATTCACTCCTTCTGTATCATTAGCAGCTAGCAAGGTTACCAAGGCAGCAGGTAACCAACCAGGAAGTGCAGTCCGTGTTTATGGTGACGACAGTGGCGACAAAGTCACAGCGGGGACGTTTGTTCCCTACTGCTCCATGGCTCACGCTCAGCTCTCTTTCCATGGTCACCGTGATGCTGTCAAGTTCTTCACAGCTGTTCCAGGTGAGCAAGCAGAAATCTACTAAACAAACTACATATGCCAAAATCCTCTGCTCTAAACCTCTCACAACCTGAGGGTTTGGTTTGGTGAACAATGTGACTAATGGTGTCAAATCGTTGTTAAATAGACATGTGATATTACTGCAATGTTTAGTTACTGCAGAGTCACATTTTCTCCAAAGCTGTTCTTGGTTAGAGGAAAGAGCACCAGGTCAACTAACTGCCCAAAACTGGAAAACTAATATCTGGAGCCCGGTGGTGCTTACAGTTTGTCCCTCTGTGCTTTCAGGTCACGCAGCTCCATCTGCATCGTGTGCAGGAGAAGCAGCTGGCGACAAGGCAGCAGATGCCACAACTCAGGAAGGAACTAGGTGTATGCTGGTGACGAGCGGGGGAGAAGGCTACATAGACTTCAGAATGGGTGAGTTTAATGCATGACGTGCTTACAGACTAGGCGGTAAGGGCGCAGTGGTTGTAGAGGAGAACATGACGACTTTTGTGTCTGCAGGCGATGAGGACGGAGAGATGGAGGAGGCGGAGGACGCCCCCATCAAACTGCAGCCTAAAGCCGAGCGCAGCCACCTTATCGTTTGGCAGGTGACTCAGGACTGAGCTCTCGCTTCCGACCCCTCGAGGCCTGATTTGCCTTTTCTCTCAAACCACGGAGGAGTCGAGGTGGGCGAGGCTCCCCTGCGAGTTTAATCAGCACTTTCTTTTCTTCCTCAGTCCTGAACAGAAAGAGTAAAACAAGCAAAAACTGCTCAGAGCTCCTCCTCAGCGATAACCTGGATGCATGTTGTTTTATTATTGTTTTCTTTCTATCTTTTTTTCTTTTTAATTTCATGGATTTGAAATGTAATCTGTTATAATGCCTCTTTTAATATTATTTAATGTAAAGCGGTTGTTGAGGACAGAAGAATTATTTTTCATTTGTTGTATTTGACATTTCCAGGTTCGGCTTATGTAAAATCAGTCATTGAGAACACAACAAAAAGTACTCTTTAATAATGTAAAATGGAAAGCCTTCATTTGATAACTTTGCTTTTGAAAGTCTTTACGTCAAATGCAATACACCCACATATCGAGCTGGTTTGTGACTGTTTTGTTTATCTATCCTAATAATCAATTTGCAGAAATGGTAGCCCAGTTTGTGCCTCGTGTGTTGCCGCTACATTCAAGCCACAGATCTGCACCACGCTGCAGAACCTAGCCCTGAAAAAAAGGGCCCACATGGAAGCACCAAAGATTGCAGTTCTTCTAATGGCCACTAGAGGTGCCACAGACTTCCATGTTAAAATGCCCAACTTTAGCCAGGAAAATAACCACTTCGAAGCCTGTACAGCTAATTAGTCCCTTCATAAACACATACAATCAGTGGGTTGTTTTTTTGTTGTTGTGTTTTTTAATCTGCAGCTTAGCATTCTGGATTCTGCTGAATTATGAGTGTGACCAATCAGGCTGCTGAGTTTTACATTCGCAAATTTCGAGTCACTGAAATGAACTTCTCCATCATGTTTGTGCTGTTTGTCCTTTTGTAGCAATTTTATCATACAAATAATATCATGCTGTGAGGTACAGGCTGTTTCTGCTTGGTGAAATTCTAGTATTTGATTAGTCTGTTACTTGACACTATTTAGTGTGTGTGTGTCTGTAGTTAGACCTGCACAATTTATAGATGCAACTTGGCGCTCCATCCTCTTGTGCAGCAGCAGTCAAATGTTGCTCTATAACAACTATAAAATGTCTAGTTTGCACAGGTATTCATGGTCCTCTTGAAAAAGTTTCCTGGCACTTCATGTAGTACTGCTTCATCTGTATAATCTTGGGACATATTTTGATTTTGACATTTTTTTCCCCCTCCCACTGCCTTGGGGATGTGTCTTTACACTCGGCATGGTTGGGGTTGTTGTGTTTCCTGAAAATCCAATGCTTAGCTCTGTGACTGAACGCAGTGTCAATGAATGAGAGGCACAAACTGCAGCTCTAATAGAGTTGCAGTAGCAGCTACCATTTTAACTCACTGACAGAAGATTTGATGACATAAAAAGTGGAAGCTGCTGTGTCTGTATAAAGCTAAAGAAAGGAGGACTTTCTTTAGGTTTATACACCACAGACCTGTACCTAATCCAGGATGAGGTCGAGTCCTTGGGCTCTTTGATATGCGTGAGGACTGATTTATAGGCTTTGAGTGTAACAGAGTATTTATTTTTTTCTCAAAACAATGCTCTGATTGTTACCAAAGGTTAAAGAATATAAAGTTTGCCACATGCTAAAACAGTAGTTGTCTGGTCTAAATGATGGCACCTTTCTGCAGCATGTGAGTCTGCCTCCATGTAGATACTGTGCAAGTTTTTCTAACAGAATTCCTAATGTATAGAAGAGATCTATTTTTAGACTTTAATATGCGGGAATATTTTTAGAGTTTGGGAAAAGAGAATGTGCTGCTGGACCTAAAACTGAGAGGATAAAAAAGCCACACTGAGGATTATCGTCCCCCCAACAAACCCCCAAAAATTCTTCTTCTCAACAGGTCAAAACTGGAACCTGCATATGTGTCAATTAGCAATACCGCAGCCTGGCGGCAAAGCACCATTTGCCATCTTTCATATGAACTTTTCTTCTTCATGTCTGTCCCCACTGAGTGCAGTGTGTCAGATGTCTACTGGAGACGGTCTGTGGCCTGCGTGTCAGCACGCTGCACTCAAGTTTTTCTTTTGTCCTTTGTATTGAATCATCATAGCGGAGGCCTGTTTTCATTGTGCGAAGGTGTGTGTGTTTGTGCGTCTTCTCTCCAGGAGAGAAGAGTAATTATATTGCAATTTAGCCATTTCAGTATTTATTTACAATGATTGAGCCTTTGCAATTCAGATTGTATCTTTGTACATGGAATATGAATATATATGATGTGTGTGAAACATGAATGTGGCTTGGGTTTTTTGTTTATTGTATGACTTTACTCAGCTATGCACCTCTGAAGGGGAGTGAGCGTGGGGTGTTTGAAAGCAGAAGCCCTGCAGCCTGTCAGCAGACACATCGGTTTCCATCTCCAGCGTGGGAAATGAAGTCAAACTGACGTCTGGAAAGCACTGATTGGGCAGCTCCATTCCATCGCAGCATGACAGAGGAAACTTTGTTGTAGAGTCTTCAGCAGAGCTCCTCCACACGGCTGTGTCATCCCTCCCCTCTGCGAATGCTTTCATTAACTCAGCAGGGGCTCCTTCTCCTCCATGTTTGCAGTACAAACATCAAACATCTTGTACTTCTGCAGCATCCTATAGCCTTACTTATTTTTAACAATCAATTAAAGCAATTTTTGTGGGCAAGTTTGGTCTGCTGGGTATATTATTATTATTAGTAGTAGTATTATTAGTTTCACTTTACAAGCAGAGCCGCTAACAGAAATTTAGATTTGGCATACATGAAAAGCACACTTCTATTCAGGATGAATAGACTGGGTTATAACATCACAAAGTGTCGAAATAATTAATAAACTGTAAACTACTAATTGAACTTTGGTTACCAACAGTAAACTATTAATGAGATGTTGGGTGTTTTGTAATCTGTGTAATATTATTTGTATTGCTGCTAAACGTTAGAACTGATGTTTGTAATATTTGGATTATTATTCAGTTTTGATTTTATTTGTCGAGTTGTGTCGAGCCGAATAGGTACTGATGGAAAAGGGATATATGAGTTTACAGCAATGGCCGTCTTAAGGTGCTTTCTGTTTGTATCTACTGTTGGCCAGATGGTAGTGAAAAAGGCTGCCATTTCATTTAGGCACTAAAACTTTATATTTGGGGAAGGATTATGGTTTAGATCCAAATCTGAACCATTAGGAGGGAGACCTCACAACGTCTGTGACGTGAGGCATGAGCCGAAGGATAACTCTGGCATATTTCTGCGATGCCAGTTGCTGTGTAACCATAACCTAAACTAAATGGCAGTATTTGACATCCTGGGATGGGCTCACTGATCAGTAATGACTCCTTGATGGTTTAAAACAAAGCAAGAAATCTTGTAATTATTAACACTAATTCACTTTTATTAGACAAACTGATAAATGGAGACTTTATGATTTCCCACATGGCACCAATAATGTCACAGCAGCAGGATAAGGGATAAAAATAGTCCAGTCTAAAATAAACGCAATAGTTCAAGTGTCGCAGGTGCATGGTGCATAAAAAGTGTATTTATAACAATGTTTTAAAAAAAAAAAAAAAAAAACCCCCAAAAGACCGAGATTACACTAGAGTAGTTTCACGGTCTCACAGAGAAAGGTAGGGATGATTTCCTGAAGTGTTCTTTATGGCAGCATGGTTTAGTCAGGCCAGTCTGATGAATTCATGACATGAATAATTTAAAAAATATGATATCACTGATGATTACTAAACCCATATATATATATATATTTTTTTTTTTAAATTCCCCGCTCGCCCCTGCAGGTGGTCTTTATCCTTCAAGCTCGGGTCCTCTACCAGAGGCCTGGGAGCGTGAGGGTCCTGCGCAGTATCTTTGCTGTTCCCAGGACTGCGCTCTTCTGGACAGAGATCTCCGATGTTGTTCCCAGGATCTGCTGGAGCCACTCGCCTAGCTTGGGAGTCACTGCACCTAGTGCTCCGATTACCACTGGGAACACTGTTACCTTCACCTCCATATCTTCTGGAGCTCTTCTCTGAGCCCTTGGTTCTTCTCCAGCTTCTTGTGTTCCTTCTTCCTGATGTTGCTGTCATTTGTTATCGCTACATCTATCACTATGGCTGTCTTCCTCTGCTTGCCTACCACCATTTTGTCCGTCCGTATCTGGAAGTCCCACAGAATCTTAGCTCAGTCATTCTCGACCATTTCTCCCATTTTGACCTCGGGACTTCCACTCCATACTCGGCACAGATGTTTCTGTATACTATGCCGGCCACTTGGTTATGGCGTTCCATGTATGCCCTGCCTGCTAGCATCTTGCACCCTGCTGTTATGTGCTGGATTGTCTCAGGGGAATCTTTACACAGCCTGCACCTGGGGTCTTGCCTGGTGTGATAGACCCCAGCCACTATGGATCTTGTGCTCAGAGCTTGTTCCTGTGCTGCCATGATTAGTGCCTCTGTGC
>VUQG01017638.1:0-12407 GCA_015106755.1 Etia nguti
GCCAGAAAGAATGCCAGGATTTATACATCGGGGAAAACAAACAACCTCTGGCAAAGCAGATGGCACAACACAGAAGAGCTACCTCGTCAGGCCAGGACTCTGCAGTCTATTTACACCTACAGGCCAGTACACACTCTTTCAATGACGAGGATGTACACATCCTGGACAGGGAGGAACGCTGGTTTGAGCGCGGAGTCAAGGAGGCCATTTACATGAAAAAGGAAAGCCCATCTCTGAATCGAGGAGGGGGCCTAAGGGTACATCTGTCACCATCTTACAGTGTTGTGATTGCAGCCATTCCCCAACTCTCTGTGAATGGTACTCATGGCCATTGATCAGTGGGCTTTGATCAGTGGGCTTTGATCAGTGGTTGTTGATCAATGGTCATGAGAATTTGCATAATTATGATTAAGGAACTGACCTCCCAGCCCATTGTTTCCTCAGTGGGCTGGTTTCAGTCATTATGCAGATGTACTGTTTATAAGATTGGGGAAACCTGCAGTCAGCTGAGACTGAAGAAGTCACTTGGATGAGTGACGAAACGTATCTCCCACTGAAAACGCTACGTCCAGATGAATAAAATCAACTTTTGGAGATTTACTTACCTAGATGATTGAGCATGCATCAAGAAGATTGTTAACCACCTGCACACACTGCTAAAACCTGATAAAGTAAACATACTTGTTGTCCTGTCAAAGAATGTAAGTTTTGTTTGGAGGGAATATTTTACCTTCTATTCTTGTTTGTTTCAGTATTAATATAGCTAGTTTTTGGATTATTCATTTATTTATTTATTTATTTGAGATGCGCCCAATCGCACAAAAGGCTTAACTTCACTTCAGAGATTTTTTTTTTTTGTCCACTGGAAGAGACATATTGATTTTTAACTTATTTGTTGTTTGGTCGGGTGTGTAAGACAGATAAACACTGGAACGGCCTGTAAACATGGTTATAGTGGAAAAAAGAAGCCAGTTTCTCTTTGTTTCCCTCCCCACCATTGTGTTTTTTAATTTAAATAAAATGCTTTTCGTTTCAGGACATAGGCTACTGCTGTTCTTTCTTTCTGTTATGAGTTTGAGTAAATGAATCGCTGCTCCATTTGGGCGCACTCTGAGGAGGGTGCATTTGTTCACAGCTAAAGAAGGGTGCCGTTAAAACGCTATTATTTATTTCTGTTGTCTGCTTCTGTTAGCTTCAACCAACATTATTAGCAAACTTACTCATGGACAAATAAATAAATAAATGGCCCTTTATAAAAACTATCAAAAATAGGGCAGCCTATCGTCGATAGTGGATATATTCGTCCAATCGCCCAACCTTAATTCTAACGGAACCGAAATTTTTAGTAGATGCACCTATGCTATCAATTTGAAAAGCCCGGGTAACTTTCTTTTTAAGTTCTCGCATTTATAAGATTTTCAGATAACTTGACCTCTGACCTTGAGATTGAGGTCACTGAGATTTGAACTCATCCGAGATGATATCAACATGAAGCTCCTACCTCAGCTGATTCTCGAGTTATCGCATTCACAAACAATACCCCATCAGCCTTTTATGGCTGAAGGGAAAAATGCATTTTGTATTATCCAGGGTTATCTTTCACTAATATTTTAAAAATATTTTAAAAAGTATAATAAATATGTTTTTTTTTTTAAAAACGAAGAAACCTTGTTGATGCCAGATGTCGGAGGAAAAAGGCCAGACTACTTGAGCTGAAAGGAAAGCAACAATAACTCAAATAATCACTTGTTACAACCACAGTATGTCAAAGAGGAACTCTGAACATGTGGAACCATGAAGTAAATGAGTTACAACAGCATAAGACTACACCGGGTGTCACTCCTAAGAGGCTGTAATTCACATGGACTCACCAAAATTGGACAACTGAAGATTGGAAAAAGGAAGCATGGTCTGATGAGTCTTGATTTCTGCTGTCACATTCATTTGGTAGAGTCACATTTTGGCATAAACAACATGAAAGTATGAATCCATCCTGCCTTGTATCAAATGTTCAGGCTGCTGCTGGTAGCATCAAGGTCTGGTGGATATTTTCTTGGCACACTCTGGGCCCCCTTAGTACCAATTGACCCTAACCCTATCGTTTAAATGCCAAAGCCTACCTGAGTGTTGTAGCTGATCACATCCATCCCTTTATGGCCCCAGGGTAACCATCTCCTAATGTGTGTCTATCAAATTTTATGGCTAAACAAATAGTGTCCCACAGTATCTAGATTGCTATTGTTCTAAAGTCGTTGGATACAAGATATTTTTTGTTTGTTTTGGGTTTTTTTTTCTTCTTTTGAAAATAAAAAGATTAGAAGCTTAACAAGCTGGAACACTGAACAATGAAAGTCTCATGGATAAACTTTAGGACTACACAATATCATACAAGATCTCCTGGATTAGTCAAACATGTTTCCTTGCTAGCAGTCAGGAGAAAAATGTTGAAAATAACCTCAGGATTTAGCGTGATTTGCAAAGCTCCAGTATGAGTCATTAACAAAAAGGTTGGGCAGCAGGTCATAAAAAAATACAAAAAGAAACTGAAAGACTTCTGGAGAAAAGTTGTAAGGGCTGATAAAATAATGAAACAGTTTTTCCAAAGTGACAGAGGATGAGTGTTAAGAGAAAAGGAGACAGCTGATGAGCTGCTGCGTCATCAACTCATATTCATTATTATATGATGGCTGGCTAATGTATCATTGCCACTCAAAATGGTACACTGTTACTGGAATTTATTTTTGATTTTACTGATAATTTAAAACAAAACCAGGCAAACATAGATGTATGTTAGACCATTCTGTGTGCTTAGAATGAGTCAAACTCCTTGGTCTCTTTCTAGTTATAATCATGTCAATAAATGATACCAGGAAGACATAAAAAAGCTATTTATGAAGGAAATTCTTGCAACCATTTGGTATCAATTTAGAGAATGCAGTCATTTCAAGTCTAGGATTAGTCTGTTCTCTGTGAAGTTGTGAATTTGTGCATGTCCTCCCTACCTCTTGTGCAGTGATGGAGTGCAAGCCATTGACAGGCCAATCCACTTCAGGTAATGGTGAACCAGAGCCATTACAGATTGCCGTTACTTGATCACCTTCGACAACTGTGAGGTTGCTGTGGCTGACGCTGATTTCTGGTAGGTCTGAGAGGGGAATACAGAGAGGGAGAAAGAGAGACTAATACTATAGGCTCATCTTCATTACATGTTTAGTAGCAATCACTAACACATATTAATTATAGGTGTCACTGAAGGTTATGTTCTCTCCTTGTGCTTTACTTACAAAAGAAATGAGAAATAAAAAGTACTTCATTTGGAAAATTCATTTGTTACAGCAACTGATATAATGATTAAATAACAACAACAATAATAATAATAACAATAATAATAATAAACTGCAAGCAACAATAATAGTGCCTTTAGTGCACATCACAGCATGCCAAGGCTTCCTGCAGTTGGGGCACGCCGCAGTCAAGATGTTTACTGCAGTCATTTAGATGTTTTACATCTTGGATTTTAATTTGGCTGTCACACAAACTTATCTACTTATCTGCTGCTTATCACTTCTTGTGCCCACTTGATGGCGCTGGAGAGCATCCACTAATTATATATCATGCTGATGTGTATAATATGTGGAACCTACAATGAAAATTTCATGTACATTGGGTGATGTTTTTTGTCTGCTGCTGACTTCCCATTGCCAGAGTGCCCGTTATTTGAATGTGACCAAATATTGGCACATTGATGGCTCAACAGACTGTCATGGAGCATGTGAAGATTTGAGCAACAAAATCTCAAAAGCGTCACAATTCAGCATTGCCAAGGTCTTTGAACTGAACTAACCAAAGATTATGTCAATCCAAATAAATCTCTAGCAGGAGTCAGAAGTGTAACACCTGAAAATGGAGAAATCACCTCATCACCTGGTATCATCACCTTATCACCTCTGTTCCCTTCACCTACATGTCTATTGAAGTCTGCTCTAATCACTGCTCTCTCCACACTGGGTATGCTCTTTTTAAAAATGTTTTAAAAATGGCTAAAACTGCCAACTGTGTAAGGTTTCAAGTTCACCAAGTTTTCACAGTAGATGTCCAGGTACTTGCCCCACCAGATCAGCATCTTGTCCCAGCACAGACATAGGCCATGTAGCCATACTCTTCCTGATGAAATGAACACTAGATTACTAGGTTGTCTAGTGCTGTTCACACTCAGAAGCAGATGATTACTGCAAGAACACGCCACAAAATCATTCACCTGTTCTTGATCCGCCTCCTACTGTACTGCTCATCACCAATACACTGTTCAAAAACTTTGAAAAAACATCAGATATTAATGAGGAAAAAAAAAATCCTGCTGGATATCTACAGTGATATCGACTGGGTAATATGTTAGGAACAAAAGGATGCCACATCATTTGTTGGAAATGAAAATGATCAACCCACAAAGGGCTGAATTCAAATACGCAACAAATTTCAAATTGAAACAATGATACAGTAAGCTAGTCCATTTTTCCAAAATTTTATTGCAGCAACTCAAAATGGTACTCAGGAGTTTGTATGGCTCCCACATGCTTGTATGCATCCCTGACAATGTCGGGACATGCTTCTAATGAGACAATGGATGGTGTGCTGGGAGATCTCCTCCCAGATCACCCAGATGATTAAGAATGTTCTCTCATCTGCTGACTTTGAGAAAGAAATTCATGCCTTAATTTGATCCAGGTTTGATTATTGCAGTAGCCTTGATTTTGAAATCAGTCAGGTCTTCTTTTCTTTGCAACTAAATCTGAAGGTGGCTCCTCCTGACAGGTGCATGTATACAAGACCATATTTCCGCTTTTTTTTTTAACTTCTTTACAATGGCTTCCAGTACGTTTTAGAATTTTAAGATTTTGTTGTTTCATTTTAAGTCTTTAAATGGACTGACACGCTCTCACCTTTCTAAAATTTTAACTATGCGCTTCTAATAGATCTTTAGGGTCAGCTGATCAGATTCTTCTGGTTTTCCAAGAAGCAGACTAAAGCATTGAGAAGAACTGTTGCTGTAGCTGCACCTAAAATTTGCAACAGTCTGCTTCTTTAAATTAGGACCTCACCAACACTTGATACCTTTAAAAAAAATGCTTGAAGACAGATCTTTACGCCCGTGTGTTTAAATGTGACACTATGTTTTGTTTCTTGTTTGTCTTAAGTTTTTTCTGCATTTTCCTGCTCTGTTTTATTCCTTTTATTTATACAGCACTTTGGTTAACCCTTTTTGTTTTTAAATGTGATTATAAATAAATTGACTTAGCTCAGTGTGGACCAGGGCATCACTAAGATCCCGGACAGATGCAACCTGGTGGGATTAGATGGACTGAAACATAATGTCCCAAAGGAGTTCTATTGGATTTATGTCAGGCAAGCATGAGCTCAGTCAATGGTATCAATTCCTTCATCCTTGAGCAATTGCCAGCATATTCTCGCCACACCTAATGGCAGTCAGGATGCCGTTGCCTAGCCTGTAGAGGTCTGTGTGTCCCTCCAGGGAAATTCCATCGACCCACCATCAAACCACTCATGCTGAAAAATGTTACTGTCAGCATAATGTTTTCCACAGCTTCTCCAGACCCCTTCAGATCTGTCACATGTGCTCAGGGTTAAACTGGTCTCATCTGCACACGATGCCAGAGGTGGACCTGCCAATTCTGGTACTCTATGGCAAACGCTGATTGGGCTTCATGGTGCCAGGCAGTGAGGACAGGGCCCACTAGGGGATGTTGGGCCCTCAGGCCACCCTCCTAATTCTGTTTCTGATAGTTTGGTCAAAGATATTCACATCAGTTGCCTGCTGGAGGTAGTTTTGTAGCTCTGGTAGTACTCATCCAGTTCCTCCTTGCACAAAGGAGCAGGTGCTGGTCCTGCTGATAGGTTAAGGGCCTTCTACGGCCTTGTCCAGCTCTCCTAGAGTCCTAGCATTTCCTTGCCCTCACCCTTTGGTCATGCTACATTCTCCTCAGTTCTTCTCTGTGCCTGAACCTGAAGATGTTTGATTTAACCCTTTAATTAATTAGTTCCTTTTGGTCACTATGAATGCAAGGCTTATTGTTCATTTTGTTAGCCTCTGATGCAGCAAGGGAAACTGTTAATGTCTACTCCATGTAGCTTATAAAGTACTTTCCAGGCTGTAGACTCAAAGCAGACCTGCAGTGCCTCAACAGTCTCGTGAATCCCCCTCCTAACAACTCCTGTAGATACAATGTGTTGTTAAGCAAGAGAAACATACCTTGGTGTCAGCAGGACTACATTATGGTCAGATGGTCTGAAGAGGGACTGCAGTGACAACCATAAAAGCACCAGAATTCAGGGTTGGCAGGCATTTCACGGAGGAAAGAGTGGTGTTACATGCTACGTCTTCATCAGCTAATGGTTCAACGTAAACAACACCAACAATAACCGATAAGAAGCAATATGAAGGCAATCCAACAGCTGCAAGATCAATGTCTGGCCAACATGTCCAGGATTGCACCATTTTTCAGTCACTAATGCTGTCATCTGGGATGTGTGAGTTCAGCCATGTTTAGATGATGCACAACATACTAAACTCATAGTAGTCCCTCTGTGTCATAATCAGCCCTCTTTAATCTATCCTATTGCTCAAGGAACTCCCATTCCCCATGATGTTAGCTGGAATGGACAGGTTACATCTCTTATTTTCGAATCACTTAGCTCTAGCTTTGCAAGCCCATTGTCTCCTCTGGAAGAGACAGGAGACAGGTTATCCTCCTTAGAATAACAGGTCTTGTTCAGTTCAGTGTTTAAAAAAAGTAAATTAAAGAAAAAAAAAGCCCAATGAGCAAAGTCATAAACACAAGGGCTACCGCAACAGCTTGTATCTCAACACAGCGCCATGATAATATGAATACAGAGAGACAGAACAAAGAAGAACAAAGAGACACACATTCTTAGACAATTGTGTTTTGCTTGATTACTTTAGTATGAGTGTGCTTGTGTGTGTACAAAGAGGGGGGGACAGAAAGAGAGGGGAACAGCCATCTGCTGCAGCTGCAGGTCCAGTCAGTGGCAGGTGCCTTCTTCTTTGATCTTTGAACTAACAGGTAACTGACATTGAAGAATCATATAAGAATAATTTAACCAACTAGTATTTCTAGTATATATGGTGTATGTTTGTGTGTGTCTAAAAACATTTTGCCAACATTTCTATTTTTTTAAAATTATTATTATTAATATTATTATTATTATTATCTTTTAATAACAATAAAAACAGCAACAACAACAACAACAACAACAATAATCATCATCGTCATCATCTTCAAGCTAGTGGCTTTTATCCATTTTCCTTTAAAGGTGCTGTGCTCAATTTTTTTCTCTGCTGATTTTAATAAGTCTACAGGGATACCTCAGTAGCATCAACAGACTTACTGAAAGAAAGACAAATTCTGTGACCCAAGTTCCAGCATTTTACTGGCTGCAATTAAATGGAATCGGCAGTCAGAATTCGATATTAGATATGTATATTCAGAGTGTAAATATTACCACACAAGCTTACCGCAACTGCTGATGTTCATATCTTGAAGCAATATTCTCCTGTAGCTGTCAGCACAGTATAACTGCTGGCTGCTAAGACCTGCCTCTCCTCTCTGTTGCCATAGCTGCAGCCAGCGAATCTCACAGCCGCAGGTGAACACCACATCCTCCAAATGCCTGAAAAGAGAAGAGCACTGACAGCATTAGCAATGCTCTAAATCTCACATTCACCTTCAAACTCACTGCCAGCAGAACAAGAACGTTTGTCATTTCCAAAACTTTTTAAGACGGTTCAATATAACTAGCATCTAACCAAGACGTGCAATGTTCCATGAGATGACTTGCTCCCCAGCGGGCCTGACGGTGCCCTTATATTCTTTAAGCCAAACACACTCTAGTTTGGAATTCCTGGAATCCATGGCAACACAGACTGGTGTTTGTAACAGTGAACATTAATGGGTCTATTTCCTTTGAACTGTGCATTTTCAGGTTGATGAAATGAGTCAGCCAAGTAATTATATTAAAATAAATGAGTCAGCTTGCATTTAAGATATTTTTAGAAACTTCTGACATAAACTGACAGAAAGACAGCCTTACTGGAATCTCATCAACACCAGCACAAAAAAACGGAAGGGGTTAAGTAATTTGAAACTTACAACTGACACAACTAACTGATTAAGTGTTTCATAAATAGTGTTTTGGTGGCGAACTGGGAATTTGGTAAACCTGGTCTTAAACACAGAGCTGTGTAAACACAGTTTCTGTAGTATTAGTGCATCATTTAGAATTACTTGATATTTCCAGTATTTAAAAACCTCTTTTCTCCATTCGTTGGCAAAGGATATATTTTCATTGCTCTACAGATGATACCCAACTTTATTAGAAATTTGTTATCTAACCAGATACTTACTCTGGATGGCATTACCTTGGCCCAGTAACATTGTGAGGAATCTTGGAATCGTTTTTGACCAGGATATGTCCTTCAGTGAACATATTAAAGAAATATGTAGGACTGCTTTCTTGTATTTGCACAATATCTTTAATATTAGAAACATTCTGTTTCAGAATGATGCTGAAAAACTAGTTCATGCATTTATTACTTCTAGGCTGGACTACTGTAATTCACTATTATCAGGTTTTTCTTAAAGCTCATAAAATCATTTGAAACATTAATATTAAAAATGCTGGGAAATATTTTGCCCATACTTGCTTCTCTTCATTGGCTCCCTGTTAAATTCAGAATTACATTTAAAATCCTTCTCATTACATACAAAGTCTTGAATAATGAGGCTCCAACATATCTTAATGACCTTATAGTACCATATCGCCGAATTAGAGCACTTCACTCTCGCACTGCAGGCTTACTTGTTGTTCCTAGTTTCCCTAGTAGCACTCAGTTTTCAGGCCTCTCTTTTGTGGCTCCACCTCCCAGTTTAGACGTGGGAGGGAGACACATTCTCTAATTTTAAGATTAGGTTTAAATCTTTGCTTTTTGCTAAACCATATAGTTAGGGCTGGATCAGGTGACTCTGAATCCTCCCAGGCTACTTCCCATGATGCACTGTGTGTTTCTTCTTTACTCGCCTCTTTCTACTCTTAGTAATTATTCATTTCTGGCTCTCTTCCACAGTGTGTCTTTTGTTCTGTATTCCTTCCCTCAACCTCAACCAGTTGCAGCAGATGTCTGTCCCTTCTGCCAGAGGTTTTTTTTCATCTGAAAGGGAATTTTTTCCTTCCCACTTTTGCCAAGTGCTTGCTAATTGTTTTGGTTTTCTATTATTGTAGGGTCTTTATCTTAAAAAGCACCTTCAGGCAACTGTTGTTCTGATTTTGCGCTATATAAACATTATATAAAACTGAATTAATTGTGCTATTAAATAATAATTAATATAAGGCTGCGTTTTTTACAGGCACTACAAAACCGAGATGGGGACATGTAATAATAATGTATACTTTATTGATCCCCGTGGGGAAATTCCTCTCTGCATTTAACCCATTCACTCAGTGAAGCAGTGGGCTGCCATTGGGCGCCCGGGGAGCAGCGTGTAGGGACGGTACCTTGCTCAGGGGTACCTCAGGGTAGCCGTTCAGGGGAATCGAACCCCTGACCTTCCGATCACGGGGCCAACACTTTACCTAACCAACATCACCAATGATGATCCTCCACACCATATTTAGGTCAGTTTCTTTTTTTTTAAATCTTTTGTTTTTTCAACATTGGGTTGTGCAGCATGACTTTATCCCCCAGAGTGAGAATGTCAGTGTTCTCTTCTAATGTCATGTTCTAAGGTGTCTTAGGGAGAACCTTCAGAGGAAATGATGTATGGCATCATCTCATGCCTATCTCAGAGCAAACTGAAAAAACGTATTTTTCATTTTTGCTACAAAAACTTTTTTTTTTTTGTTCACTACTTACCATATTTGCCATGCTGAAACTTTATCCACTTTGTAAAAATAAAATTTAAACGCAGGAATATAGATAAGAGAGGAGCAAATACAGGGAAACACTTTCACTTCCATTGAAAGATCTGAAATTAGCACATATGCTGAAAACTGCAGAGGTGTACAACAAATTAATAGAAAAATAACCTCAGTTCAGTTTATTCACAAATTAATTATAAAAATGTGCTCTTTTAATTAAAATGTGCTGTATTTTAATAGCCCGCTGGACTGGAGAAGGAGAACTTAGCTGAACTGAACTGCAGACACAGCGACTGAAGTGGCAGAAGCATGCCAGCGTGATTACTGTTGTTGTTTTGTAGGCATTGTAAATAAATGTACACTCACTCGGCAATGCTGTCTGTGTGTGTGATCATTATGTAAGATCATTGCCATGGAGAGGTCAAAATCAAACATATTTTAGTAGCAACTGTTGTTTTAGAGTATGTTTAAAGACATTATTAAAGTGCTTTGAAGCTTATTCCAATTTTGTGGACCTCTACAGGTCACACTAACATTTGTAGACTTAGTTTGTGTTTCTTTCCCTTCATAAGTTGTTTTGTTTTTTCATGTTATATCTGTGAGATGGATAATATGTTGGGATATTCTCACAAAGCCTCAAACATATGTATTATTGTAGGGTCTACCTTACAATATAAAGCGCCTTGAGGTGACTGCTGTTGTGATTTGGCGCTGTATAAATAAAATTTCCAAAAGTTGATTCTGTTCATCTGGACGTAGCGTTTTGTGGGAGAAACGTTTCGTCACTCATCCAAGTGACTTCTTCAGTCTCAGCTGACTGCAGGTTTCCCCAATCTTATAAACAGTACATTTGCATAATGACTGAAACCAGCCCACTGAAGGAACAATGGGCTGTGAGGTCAGTTCCAGATGAACAGAATCAACTTCTGGAGATTTACTTTCCTGGATGATTGAGAATGCATCAAGACGATATAAATAAAATTGAATTGAATTGAATAAGATTGGCCAAATCAGGAAAAGCTTGTAATTTTTTCCTATCTGGTCTTCAGACTTTTTGATCTTCTATGTTCCATATTATGATGTAATATTTATTTGACTGGATGCAGTATTGCACCATTTAGAGATTTTTCTTTATATGCACCTATGGTATAAATTTGAAGCTCCTACATTGCTTCATTCTCCAGTTATCATATTCAGAAATTAGGTGTCCACCCCGCTGATGGGGTGATGACACCATCAGTCTTTTATGGCTGTGGGGTAAAAACTTGGCACTATTGAAAATACTGCCTACCATGGCTACCTATGGTAAGCAGACAAAATGCATGATATGTATCAATTCTCTCCCAAACAAATAAACATTCTGAAAATATTGCAGATAAGTTCTGGATACACTACTAGGAACTAAAACGCAAAAAAACAAACAAACAAACCCAACTTCAAAAGCTGAAAATGATTCACATAATAAAATGAAAGAGTCAAAAATCAAAAGGAGGATCAACCGTTGGGAAGAATGAAAATGTAATTAAAATTTACTTTATATCATCTGCAAACCTGATGACTAAGTTGCTGCTTTGAGTTGGTGTGCTGTCGTGAGCTGGTGTCTCAGGATCAGATTTTCAAACCAATTCATTACAGCGGGAGTGAGAGCGATAGGTCTAAATCCATTAAGACAGCTTTTTTGGGGGACAACAATGGTAGAAGAATGGGGCATTTGGGAACAGTGCATTGTGACAGTAAGAGATTTTGGTGAACACTTCTGCCACAACTGAACAGTCTGAGGACCCTCCCTGTGATTTCCTCTGACTCACAGTACTTAGTTGGTCTCTGCCTTCTTTAGTCCATTTCAAATGATCAAAGAAGTTGTTGAGTTCCTCAGCTAGTGAGTCACTGTTGCCATTGACTTGATGATGGATGTCCTATCCTATATGGCTGGGGTATTCCTCTCCAAAAAGACTCTTTTATGAATCTTCAGCCTGTAGACTGCCTTTGCACCCTGATGGCTTTCTTCAGCTTGGACCTGGCAGAACCGGAGTTTAGCATTTCCTGACTTGATGGATGTTTTGCATTCTTTCAAACAGCAAGTTGACACCTATAGCCATGCATTGCTTGTTGTTTGGTAATCATCGGATGGACTTATCAGTTGTGACACTATTCGGCTGGTTCTTTACATAAAACAGGGCAGTAATTGGGTTTTTACTATTTCTATCACTCATGTTTTCACCTTTCCAGCTTGTTGCCTTTGAAGCAACTGTTGTCTTTCTTTTTCTCTTCTCTTCTCTTCTCTTCTCTTCTCTTCTCTTCTCTTCTCTTCTCTTCTCTTCTCTTCTCTTCTCTTCTCTGTTTCTGTGTGTGTGTGTGTGCGTGTGTGTGTGTTTGTGGGTTTGTTTGTGTTGGGTCTGTAACCCTCGCCCCTCCACTTCAATGACACTCAGAACTAAAAAAAAAAAAGTGTCATT
>VUQG01017638.1:12427-40523 GCA_015106755.1 Etia nguti
CTAATAAAATGTACCTGCAAACATTAAAAGATTTTTTTAGACGTGAAAACACAGGTATATTGTGTGTGTGTGTGTGTGTTTGTGGGTTTGTTTGTGTTGGGTCTGTAACCCTCGCCCCTCCACTTCAATGACACTCAGAACTAAAAAAAAAAAAGTGTCACTGGCAGGAATCTGATCCATCATTCACTTCAAAGAGCCTGTTATAAGAGCCGTTTCGACGCACACACCGTGTGTAGTATGTCTTGTTATTGTCATTTGGTGAAATGTACATAGCCACATCAATGACAGCTGTGAATATACTGCTGAAGAATCTGGCATTGGTGATGTAAATACTATACAGTGCTTGTCTGTGGAGAACCTTCTTTAGCCTGGTTTGTATTCAAGCTCAGGAACCTAATTTCTGCTTTCTTTCTCTCCACCACCTCCTACAACAGCACAATAAGGTAATCAAAGGAACTCCTGTACCACAAAAAAACCCCTTTTGGAATTTATTTTTGTAGAATGTTTGCAGAAAAATCTATCACACAGCAAAAAGTGCCAATCTTTAGCAGTTCATCTCAGTTAAATTCTGGATTTATGAGTGAAAAACCAAGTAGAACAGAGCAAAGCCACTGCGTCTGTGTACCACCATCTGTGTACCCCTTATGAATAAACTAATAATTAAACAAATTCATCAGAGCCTTATACCAATGTCTACATCTCCCAGTCACTTCATATGTATATATATATATATATATACATAGAATAGAATAGAATAATCCTTTAATTGTCCCACAAGGGGAAATTTGGGTGTAACAGCAGCAAGAAAGACACATATACAAACAAACAGTACACAGGACACAGAACAGAAACATACATATATACATATATATATATACTTGCCAGTACATTTATTACATGATTTGATATGACTAATTTATGATAGGTTATGACATAGCTCAAATTATGATGCTGTAAATGTATGATACATATTATTATTCCTCTCATGAATCAAACGTAGCTGAGATGAGTTCATGCACACATTTCAAACACTGCTGGATCAGTTTTTGAAATACAATATTACATTACACACAAACCAGAGCAGAGATGGAGTAGCTCTTTACCACCCTCCAGGCACGCTGTGATGAAATAAACCTACCTAGTGTGTATTAATGTGTTTGTGACAAGGAAAGAGGTAAGAGTAATGAATGGTTGTTGATCTAAACCTGAGCTAACTACACACGCATACACACACACTGTCAACCTTGAGATCATTGGGGGTATAAATCAAGCCATGGATTTGATATACACAGCAAACAAGAAGTTTCTGCAGATTGAAATTTATCCTGAATTACACTCAATAAAACAGACAAACTCACATATTAAACAAAACTTTCGTTTCAAAGAGCTAAAAGGTTTTTTGCATATACAACTTTTCAGGGAAATATCTAACGCAGCAGAACGTATCAATAAAGGATCAGAAATGCCTTCTTCTGTGACAGCATCTGAGCTTTCATCATCCCTGACTATCAGCCAATGCAGACATGCTGTGTTATGTTTAGTTTCCTTGGTAGCTCTCATTAACATGTCTGAAGTACAGTGTGGTGTGATGTTTCTTGATTTTACAATTTTATGCAGCCGCTGGATTGTGATTCAGTGTTACCTGTAGGAGGATCAGCTCTAATGTGACCATCAGTTATTGCATTCACAAAATTTTCAGAAAACTTGACCTCTGACCCCTGACCCTGAAGCTGATGTCACTGAGATTCAAACTCATCCAAGACTTTTAGTAGATGCAACTGCAGTACCAATTTGATGCTCCTACGTCACCTCATTCTCAAGTTATAGCATTCACAAACTTGACTTGTCCAAACTTGACTTGTCCAACTTGCCCGCCCTCTCGGTGGGGGGAAGACAGTACCTCATCAGCCTTTTATGGCTGAGGGATAAAAAAAACCAAAACAATAAAACTCACTGTAACAATGAAATGGAGCAAAACATAAGCTACATTAACAGCATTCTTTCAAATACTGTAGTTTATCCTTTTTATATTTTCACCTGCCAACCACGATCCCCACTTTCTGTGTTGCTAGTGCTAATGCAAAAAATGAAAGAAATACAGTAATTGATTAATCCACTATCAGTGATGCCTGACGAAAAAGGAATAAGACAGGTAGAGACATAATTTTTTCTTCTTCAGCTGGCTAGGTTGAATGATCTTTAAGTTGCTGGAGAAATCAGAGAACAGACTTCTGGCCAAAAAGAGGAGCCAGCATGCCCATAATCCCCAGCATGTCCATATTATTATTATTATTATTATTATTATTATGAAAAAGTTAAATAAGAAGCTGGAAATGTAACAGGCCACCTCTGCAGCTGAAGTAGCAACAAATATGAACATTGCACAGAGGTGTTACATTGATAAGCAATATTACGAAGGGTGAATAACACAAACTATGAAAAATAAGGAAAGCAGAAATCCCTTATGTGTCCTTAAGACAGCTTAATGTGCGGTTGTTATTATAATGTTGTTGCTCTTCAGGTTGAACCATTTAAGACAAGACAAGCAGAAAGCAGAAAGCTCATTTGTCTGACACAAATGTAACTGACTCCCATATCTACCTTTAAAGTGGCAAATATGAATGACAAAGACTGTGGCACACAATTGACTGCAAACAGCACAAAATCTAACGCTGAAAAAAAGTGTTTTATGCCTGTTGTGGTTATGATAGTGTTCCACTAATACAATTTTGTTTCAGAAGAGAGAGATGTTATCAGAACAAGTGCGTAGTCGGCACTTTGCTTGGATGCTGTGAGCCCAGTGTCAAAACTTTGGCTCCATCCTAAAACTCTTCACTCAGTCCTCATACTGAGTGTTTAGAGGTGAGCCCCACTTCTTATTCCACAGTAATGCTGGGTTTTTATTAAACAGAACAGAAATGAAGTAAAATTAGCTTCTTTCTTTTCTTGGCACTGCACATACAACGAGCGACTTCTGTCTGCTGAATCAGTAGCAAATACAAGTGGCACAGTAACATAGTAACTGAGACAGCTCATGATCTGACGGTAAATAATGTAAACAATGTTTTGTATTCTTCTGCACATCATTCAGGCCAGCTGTTCTATACCTATTTCAGGTTCATGGTGGAAATGTTTGTAATGATGCAGCTCTCCTCTGGATAAATCTTGAGCTCCAACTGAGTCCTAATCCTCAGAACCTTTTGCACAGTGCTTGGTGATTTCTATCAGAAGAGCTAGTTCTTATATCAAAAGCATTCCTTCATTCTTCCTCTGTTTTATCTGAATTGCTGTGCTGTTTTCAGGGAGAAACACTTGCATGAAACCTAGGCTCACACTGGATTATTTTGGTTAGCAGGCCCGCAGCCCTCTCCATTGCACTCCCTCCCCAGTCTGCTGATTTTTGAACCACTAATTTGTACTCTCTCTGCAGAATGCTGGTTTTACTGAAGTCAACTGGCTGCATCTTTGTATATACAGTAAATTACAGCACATTGTTAGTAGATCACCCTGTGATTGGGACATTACAACAATTTCCCTCATTAAGTAAATCTGGCCAATAACATATAAAAAACTTAAATTCATCTTATTTCCCTATATTTATCTGCCATGTAACTCATTTCCTTCTCCCTGTTTAGGATTTCTATGACTGCAGAAAAATTTCCTCCATCCATCACTTATTCCAGCTAACCTGAAGTAAAAATTATGATTATCCTAAAGACTGCAATACAACAAAGTACATTACTAATGAAAACTGATTGTACAGAACCTTAAGCACATTTTTATCAGTTAATATAGATCATAATCTTGAGCTTATATAGCATTCTGTCCTTCATACAGCAACAACTCAAGTTTTTATTCCAGCAGTACAATGTTCAGAGTTCAGCAGGGCATTTAACAAAAAATAAACAAACAAAAAGAAAACCTTTAAATTTATAATCAGGTTATGGCATGAAATGGAAAATGCAGCTACAAAGAACATGATCGGCTCCACTTTGTTTATTATGCTGATGGTTTTCATGAATGGTCGGAAAGCCAGTTACAATAAAGAATTCTTAGTTTTAGTGTCATTTTATCGATTATGTCACTATTTAGCGAACAAACTAATGTAAGTCTGTTAGCCACAACTAACCAACTAACCAACCAACCACATGACGTCACGTCATAGCGCTATGCATGTTTTTCAAACTTTAACTTCGAGCACAGATTTCTTAAATCCAGCGTCACAGACACTGTTACATCTAGGTCAATTTTTGAGAGCAGGGCTTAATGGTGTATATTAGCCTGTATGTGTGTAGCATTTCATGTCCCCTTTAAGGTTGGTAGTTCGATCCCTAGCTGCTCCAGTCTCCACTCTACATGCCAAATATCGTTGGGCAATGTTTGAATGCATGAATGTTAGCTAGAAAGCACTTAGGTGTAGATAAAATTGCTTGTATCAATGTGTGTAAATGGGTGAGTGAAGCATGTTGTATAAAGCGCTTTGAGCGTAGAGTAGAAAAGTTGCCACTGAGCCATTGGTTGAGACATTTGGATGAAACCAGGGTGAAAATTACATTTCAGGACATAGCACAATTCACTGATCACATTAACTCGGTTGAAAAAGACATCAACTTTACCAGGCAGGATGTGAAAAATTACAGGCTAGCAATCTTAACCTGTAAAATTACCATTTGTAATGGGGTACATTTGAAAGTTGATGTGTAAACCATAAGCTAAAACATACAGATCAGATTTTAGAGTTTCAATACGTTGGGAGAACTTTTACTATCTTTCTCAAGTCCATTGTTAGGCAATGCTGCTACTTTCTGTCATTATGCAACTTTTTTTTTAAAATAAGGTTGTGGAAACCTGCAGTCAGCTGAGGCTGAAGTCAGATAATCGATGAAAAATCTTCCCATTGACAGTTCTAGGTCCAGATAAACTGAATCAACTTTCTGTGATTTTCTTATCTGGATTATTGAGCATGCATCAAAATCTTCCACACAGCATGATTCCATATGTTGCAAGCTCTTCCCTAATACCCCTCCGTCTTCTGTTTGGAATAATAGTATTTTAAGCATAGTTGATGTACTCATCAAGTGCACACTATAAAAATTCAATGATAGAGGAGAAATGACCACTGATAGAAACACTTCATTCTGTGTTTCATGTGTTAAGTAAAGGAAATAGGTTATTAAATTGAGGTAGAAAAGGACAGAAAACCCATTTCGTTGCAGATGTATCCAGGTTTACTGTTTGTCAGCAGCAATGAACTAAGAAAAAGACACGGGTCTACTTACAGTTCCAAAAGCGGCAGATGTTCAAAGATCTGCCAGGACAACGTGGTCAACATGGGGTTATTGGACAGGTTTCTAAGAAAGAGAACGAGAAAGTAACAGAGAGTGTCAGAAACCTCACTTCAACATGACAATAAAAGCTCATGGATGTTAGGTTTACTAAGTGATGCTTTGTAGTGAGTGCTGAGCAAAACACGAGAGAAAAGTTAAATTAATATAGTGCAGAATTCCACTTAGGGTGTCATTTTCCCACTTAATGCAAGTTGTTTGAGCAGATGTGAACACAGTAATGACAAGTAATTGATTAGCTTGGAGTTCACTTGGATTTTTCTCTGTGTGAAAACAAACCAAACCACAGGAAAAAGCTACAGGTTTACAAACTCATCAATTGATTCGGACCAGAGTAAACGAACTGTAGGTGTGAAAACATCCATAGATATCTATTACTGCAGATACATTACTGTACTACAGATGCACTCCCTCACAACTATAGGAATAATCCCAGGTTTCTCTTCAGTGCTGCAAAGAGGCTGACAAAGAGTTAGAGCTCTGTTGAGCTGAGTATTCCTTTAACTTGAAATAGTAAGGACTTCATAAATTTCTTCACAACTAAAATTTTAACCATTATAGAGAAAGGAACCCAACACTCCTCAGATATATCATTAGCTACAACCACTTTTAAAATAAAGAACTGCTGATATTTACAATGTCTTTCTCATTGATTTTTCAATGACTTCAATGACTTCCTCCAAACCATTAACATATCTACTTGACTCCACGTCCTACCATTAATTCATTCTCTAATTTGAAATATGATCACTCTATCTTTATAAATGAGATCTGTATCACATGCTTTTAAGGTGGCGATAATTAAACCACTATTTAAAAAGCAAAGGCTTTTTAAATAGTGGTCCAGCTGTTTTAGCTAATTATAGACCATCCGCCAGCCTTAACTGATCATCTACAAAAGAGCAGTTTATTCAAAGAGTTACAGTCGGGATTTAGAGTTGACCACAGCTGCACGTTCTCCTTAAATTGCTGGCTGACTTCTTATGGCTTCTTATCTTCTTATGGCTCAGTGTGTGAAGAAGACTCTCCATTTACATAAACAAACTAAGGTTAATTATGGAGTTCCACAGGGGTTCGTGCTAGGACCAATTTTGTTTACATTGTTTACATTATACATGTCTCCCTTCCTCTGTCACCAAAGCACAAAGCGCAGGTCTAAACCTCTAAATATAAAGTGCCCTGAAGCAACTGTTGATGTGACTTGGCGCTATATAAATGAAATTGAACTGAAAACAAGTACTAATGATCTTATGGTCAGTTGACTAATTTTTTACTTGTCCTGAGCTCAGGGCAGCATTTGATAGAACACAGCACAAGTATTTAAATAATCACGCTACAGTGGTTTGAATCTTATTTATCTGCTTCCATAAGAAACTGTGAAAACAACACACACACACACACACACACACACACACACTTGAATCAGATGTTCTGCAGTATGTTCTTGCTTTCATCCGAACTTTCGTTTAGTGATAGAATTAAAGCAGCTGATAGTGCTTTGTCCTTTTCAGCTGAGAAATTAGAGGGTGGAAGAAAACAGAAAAGGAAAAAAACAGTACATTCCCAGTACATTTATCTGACAGCTATAGCTTTTAGCTAATTCTAATCACCCAATATAGAAAAGAAATATAATTCTCCATCTTCTCCAGCAAAGTTCTAGGTGCAACAAAACTTTTCATTTCAGATTCTGTGAGAGTAAATGAAGTGCACGTGACAATTATCTTTCTTATATGGGATTCAGTTTTAAGTGTCATCAACTTGTGCATTTCCTGCTACAACAGACCAAAATGCCCGGTGTTCACGAACAATAAATGAAGAGGAAATCAACCTATAACTCTGTTTCTCTCTTCTGTGGTCACATATTCTTTGATTTCAGCTCTATTTGTTCCTCTTCTCTTCTTTCAGCTGGTGATGTAAGAGTGTTTATTATTCATAGCTGCTGAGATCCAATACCTCATCAGTATTCCACTCAGGATTGGGAGAGAAAAAGCATGCAAGAAATATAAAATACATATTTTGTATGCAATTTCTGATGAGTCTTTAATGCTGTTTGACAAACAGTGGACTCTGAGCCTAAATGTGATCTTTGGATGTATTTTGCTGTACACAATGATTAACAATAGAGGTAGGAATACAAGTGATTAAAAAAATCCAGGTCTCATTTTATAAAACCCTCCTTATTCCTGCCAGCCTCTCTCTATACAAACCTGTAACCATAGATCTTACTGGCAGCATTTCCTGCTTCAAAATAATTTAGAGCATATAAATTACATGAAATTAGAAAAGAAAACTATTTCATTCACAGTAAGGCACAGACTACCACAGTGTCATAATGACTGCAACTGAAAAAAAAATGTAAAAACTATTATTGTACCATTCTCATATTTATGTTTGCCACATCAGTACTAACGACTTAGCCATTGTGCCACGTGTCATGCACTCTGAGCATGGTGGGACTACAGATTTATCATCAACCTTCTTAAAACATGGAGTGAGCTGGAGTTTTCTTCTCTGGAGGTTAAACAGATGTGATTTAGGACTGGAGGTATGCTATTTCAACATTCCCACCCTACTCTATGATGTCTCTCTCACACCACCCCCTTGACCCCCCTGAGTAATGTGTAACAGATTACTTTTTTGAGCAATGACCTTAACACTGATCACAACAAAGGCCTTTGAAATGCCTCCAACATGCACAAACATTTGTCCACATAGCATGCAATTAATTTCCATGAATGTATTTTTTTTGATATGCTGCTTAGTGATGTTGGTGACTCTCAAAGCAGAGCCAATGAGAACCCAAAGAGAATCAATAATAGAATCTGAATTGCTACATTTTTATTACTTCCCATCCCCAATCAACATCATGTTGACACAGCTGGGTATGAAAGTGTGTTTACCAATGACCCTGTTGATTATCAGAAAACAAAAGGAAAGTTGTTTGCATGGAATTCAAATTTATGCTGAAGATGAGAGTACTAGAACAGTGCAAGACCTGGAGTCATAGTACCCTATACTCTATATACCCTATACTTTGCCCTATACTGTAAATTATCAAAAAAAATTTAAATGTCACTGTTTGATGTCAATTTAAAGCCATAGTTTGATGAACTCCTGAACTGTTTGGAAGCTGGGTTTTGTTTAGTTTTATTTTTTTTGGGGGGGGGGGATTTTGGACAACCTTTCAGGTTGTTTGGTGTCAGCCAGTTTCCAGTGCCTCATGGACCACATGCTACTGATTCCACAGTTAGACCTGGGTCAAACTGAGGCAGGGTTCCATGGCAACCCAAAGAAGTTTGAATATCTAGATTGCAACTTAAGCACCATTTGGGCAGTGGGCAGGTCTGTCTTCAAGTATACAAAAAATAGCCACTCATTAATGAGCATCATGGCTAAATTATTACTAAAAGGGAGACTAAATGTTTCTTGGAACTTCCAGGTTATTACTAGAGGTCCATTCCAAAATTCATTCCAGCACTCAAAAAAAACCCACTTAGGTGCCTCAGATTTGTTCCAGTAAAAGAAGCAGCAGATCTAATGTATGCCAATGTCAAGGACGCATACAGTTCCTCCTCCCACTGGGTAGGTCAGATCATAACCTGATTCACCTCACACCCAGCTATGTGCCTATTGTAAAGAGGGAGTCTGTGACCACTAGAAGTATATTGAGGTGACAGACTGGGAGACACTCTGTGAACCTCACGGTGAGGACACCAATGGGCTTACTGAGTGTATCACAGACTACATTACCTCCAGCACCGACTCCATTGTCCCAGCTCAGATTGTCCCTTGTTACCCAAATAACAAGCTGTGGGTGACTAAGGACATCAAAGCTCTCCTGAATGACAAGAAGAGGGCCTTCAGAGTGGGTAATAAACAGGAGGTGAGAAGGGTTCAGGCATTCTTGAAGGGCAAGATCAGAGAGGCTAAGGACAATTACAGGAGAAAACTGGAGTGGAAACAGAACGGCATGAGAGAGGTGTGGAGTGGCATGAAGACAATCACTGGATTCAGGCCATCTAGCAGCAGGGAGCTGGGGGTGGTGAGGACAGAGCTAATGAGTTGAATGTGTTTTTCAACAGATTCGACACTGTAGTGAATGCTCACCCCCCTACAGCCTTACCTGTCGTCAGCCTGCAATCCACAGCCACACCACTCTCTCGCCCTCCCTCTCCACATTGCACCGTTGCCTCCTGTAAAAGTCCTGACACCCCTTCCCCACCTATCACTTTCACTTATGACCAAGTTCAGTGACAAATGAGAAGACTCCACTAAGGCAAGCCTGCTGGACCAGACGGGGTGAGTCCCCGTGTCCTCAAGGCTTGTGCCCCCAGCTTTGTGGAGTCTTTCATAAACTATTCCTGTTGAGTCTACCAGCTCAATCGTGTCTACGCTCATCTGGACCAGCTGTTAAGCACTCTGAGGGTCATGTTTTTTTTACTTTTCCAGTGCATTCAACACCGCCAGGCCAACCCTTCTGGGTGATAAGCTGACAGTGATGCAGGTGGATGTGTCTCTTGTGTGCTGGATTGTTGATTACTTGACAGGACCCCACAATGTGTACATCTTCAACATTGTTTGTCTAACAAGGTGATCAGCAACACAAGGGCACCACAAGGGACTGTCCTCTCTCCTTTCCTCTTCACCCTCTATACCACAGACTTCAGCCACTGCACAGAGACCTGCCATCTTCAGAAGTTTTCTGATGATTCTGCCGTGGTTGGATGCATCAGCAAGGGTGATGAGACAGAACCCGGGTTGTGAGCAGAATCATCTGCAGCGCAACGTGACGAAGACCAAAGAATTGATTGTGGACTTTAGGAAACCCTTGATCCCTGTTTAAATCCAGGGGTCAATGTGGACAATGTGGAGGACTATAAATACCTCGGAGTACACATAGATAACAAACTGGACAGGTGTCTTTCAACACCTGTTGGACAATGCTCAGGATTTTTTACGAGTCTTGTCGATACCTGATGGTGCTTCCTCTTATGCTGCAGTGCTTTTTTTTCTTGGGGGGGAGGTTTAGTTCAGGGTGACTCTGGCAAGGTGTGAAAAAAGGCATAGGTCATTATCAACACAGGTTTCAGGTGAATCCACTGTGAGGCCTTGCCTCACCCTATCATGTGACCTATTGAGGTCACCTGACGCAAAATGTGAATGGGGGTTAGGATCTCAAGCCTATATTGTAGGTGGCCGACAGTTGGTGTCATAAGCCACCACCTCTGTTTACCAAAGGTCGTTCATAGTGGACATAGATGGCTTCTTTCACTAATCTTTCGAACTATCCGTCTTCTCTCTCCAAAATGTGAACAAGAGATTTACAACTGAGTCTTGTCAAGGTGGTTCTTCTATGTTGCCATGTGTTTCTACATTGGAGAAACCAAACAGCCACTCCATAAACCATTTGATTTCAGAACTGAAGAAGCCTCTTGGATGAGAGCTGAAACATCTTCACAAAACTTGAGGAAGTCCAGTCGCTTTCTTTCTAAGCTCCTGGGACAATAAGGACAGTTGCATTATTAATGTATCTACATCTGATCTGCATCTGAATCTGTGATGGGGAGTTTATGGGTAGTGGAATCAGTGCAGGACTCCCTGTACTCATGGATCCATGGATGACCGCATGTATTACAGTAATGCATATCTGTAGTGACTGTAGTGAAGTTCTTCTCTGAGTACAATACTAAACACATGCACTTGTGATTAGTATGTGCCATTTTCAGAAGTGACGGATGTGAAATGACAGGTGTTGTTGCTGTAATTAATGCTGTCAGTCATTCACTCTGTCTGTGACACAATACTGTGTCTGTGGTTGTTTCATGTGTCAATCAAATCAAGTTTTGTCTCGTGTCACGAGTTCTGCTCACCAAACCACTAATTGTGCTTCAGTTTTAATAGAGTTCCCTACTTGTAAACACTTAAAAACTTTAAAGGGATACATTGTGCATTTCCAGTAAAATACAACTCTACTAGTTTATTAGTTTTTTTTTATCAGTCCAATTCAAAGTGTCCTGTGTTACTGTGTTTAAGAGATAGTCGATATGTATGCCGTTATTTTTGTGTCATTATTCTGAGCGCATGTAAAAAAATTTTGAGCACTCATAAAAACATTTTTGCAAGTAAAAGTGTTGCATTTTGAGGAGAAATTCATTTTGAGCGAAGAAAACCTAAATTTGAGCAAACAAAATTCATTGCTGCGTGCAAAATATGTATTTCAGTGTTTGCTGTTATCCATATACACACACAATAACAGCCCCTCTCGCTCAGTTTTTGCATTTGCTCTTGCTCAGATCTCTGCAGACCTGCTCGCAATGTGCTGCTCAAGCTCTCAACATTTCTGCCCCTGCACATTCAACTCTTTTTGTACACTGTTATATTTGTGCCACAAAACCAACCAATCACAGACTACGTTGCAAAAAATTCAAAAGAGAATTGAACAAATGTTTAACATATAATCTGATCATCTTTGGAGCAGCCTTCAGAATTTCCACGTATTAACATGCTGTTTTTGCTCCCGGTGAAAACGTTTCCTCCTGAATTTAAATATTTTTTATGATAGATTTAATTCAGAGTCAGCTGTTTACATAAGAACAGAACATTTTACATCAGCGGATGTGACAGGTGAAATTCAAAATACACTGACAGCTCTCCAAGTAAGACTTCAGTATTAAATAAAACGGTCCAGTTATAAAGCTGAACTTTAATCTCAGCCAAACCGATTTACTCAGGAACAAATCAAACTCTGAAATAAACCAAACATTAACATTTAGAAGTTATCTAAGTGACTTACATATCATGTGTAAACTGAGTAGCAAAGACCGCGGGGGGTTTGAAAACGATGTGCCGGGAGTCCGCACCTTGACCACCCGGCCAGCTCTTGGAGCTGGTGGGTAACAGGCATCTCCGAAAACGTTAGAGCACTTTTGCAAATATGTGATGTCTTGATAAATCAAGCAGATATTTGAAGTTTACACAGCTACATTCTCACCTGAAAATATCTTAAAAGTTTATTTTGTGATCCAGAAAGAGTAATATTTCAAGCTCCACCACTCTGCGTTCCTCCGCCACTGCCTCGTTTGGGTTTTGGACGAAATGCATTCTGGGATATTTCCCTGGGTTTAGCTACAGTAGCTAGTGAGCTGATTGGAGACCAAAACAGCCAATCAGAATTTTTTGCATCCAAGTCTGTGATTGGTTGGTTTTGTGGCACAAATATAACGGTGTACAGAAAGAGTTGAACGCGCAGGGGCAGAAATGTTGAGAGCGCGAGCAACACATTGCGAGCAGGTCCGCAGAGATCTGAGCAAGAGCAAATGCAAGAACTGAGCGAGAGGGGCTGTTATTGTGTGTGTATGGATAATAGCAAACACTGAAATACATTTTTGCACGCAGCAATGAATTTTGTTTGCACAAATTTAGCTTTTCTTCGCTCAAAATAAATTTCTCCTCAAAATGCAACACTTGTACTTGCAAATTTGTTCTATGTGCGCTCAATTTTTTTTTACATGCGCTCAGAATAGTGGCACAAAATTAACGCCATAGATATGTGCAGGGTACACTATGGACAGGACAAAGGACGTGTATGTGCCCAAGAACGGTAAGTGTCTCGGTATCAATATTAGCAATCATGGTATTTTGTGTGTGTGTATACTCACATGTAGCGCAGGTGTGGGTTCTTGGAGAAAACGCGAGCCTGGATCGTATGTAGGTTGCTCGTCATAATGGTTCTACAACACACACACACACAAACACACACACACGCACACACACACACACACAGAAAAAGAAGAGAGAAAGCACTTTGAATAACTTTCAATTCTATTACTCTGACAAACAGGCAGTTAAAAATGAATGAATGACTGAGCAGATACCAACTTAACAACTTGAGCTGATTTATAGTTGAATCAAAAGGACACAACAAATGTGAAAATCAGTAATAAACTTATTATTATAACTTATCAATTATTTTATTATATTTATTACTTTATTACTGTTTTATTACACTTTTACGGACGTCTTCAAACTACACAACAGTATACTGGGCAACGGAGGACATGAGCACCTAGGCTGGCTAAGCATTTAAACTTGACCTTCACTGTTAGCGCAAAAGGTCAAAGTTGACCTTGAAAAAGAAATATTGAGTAATATGTCATGTGAAAGGGCATGAAGAGAGCTGTACAAAATTCAACATTTAGCATATAGAAGCAAAAGATTTCAGCCAATTCTGGTCCGCTTCTCCGCTTCCGAGAAAGGAAATCACAAAAAAAGTTCAATGGGAAGATTCTTTTTTCCTCGGTTCTCAGGAGGAAAGTCCAAACGATAGTGAGCCTTTCTAATAATTCCCTAGAAGTGCCACTTAATCCTTGATGCCAAACTCTTAATACATGTTAAGATTCACATGTTAAGATTGAACTCGAAAGCATACATTGCTGTGGAGAAGTTATGTCAGCTGCGATGAAACAAATCTCATCTACAACTTGCATCTTGTTGTGGAGACAACACATGTTTAGCATAACAAAAAGAGAACAGAAAGAAATGGAAGATGATAAAAGAAATAAATAGACTGGTCAGAGATTCACAAAACGAACAGAGCAGCTGTGTCTCTTGTTTGGAAGTTTTATGGTTCATTAAATAAAAAGAAGTATGATTTGAGTACCAGTATACCCCAGTGGGTTGAGCAGCCGACCCAAATGCTGAAACAGCTACTGCAGATCTGATTCCCCATGCCAGGACATTCCCTGCAGATCATTTCACTTGCTCCCTGTCCATCCTTTCCTGTCTGCACTATTGTCCTGCCAAAAAAATAAATAAAATTTAAGGCCAAAAATGAAGCTTAAAAAAGACTAACTATAGTAAGTCAGTGCTAGTAAATCATAATGATTTAACAAAGTGAAGAAAAAACTCAATGTGGAGGACAGTGAAAAGCTGCTCTGAGGTTTGTTTTAAAGCACAGTAAAGCCACGTTTTAGGTGTAGCCAAGTGACAAAGGGTTTTTGGTTTGGTGGCCTCAGAATCACCTCTCTTTTTTGGGGGATGATGTGGCTCTTCCGGCTTCATCAGTTGCTGACATCCAGCTTGCAATGGCATTGGTTGCAGCCAGCAGTGAAGCAAAATGACTGTACAAAAGATGGACGACCTGGCTCCACTTCCTCCCACTATGCAAAATTGAAGCCAATATGTACTGTTCCTGGGGGCTGTTATCTTATATAAGGTCAAAAATATAAAATGATCACTTTTTAATCACAGTACAGCATCAAATCAGTCAAACTTCTGGGATGTTGATCTGGTAAGTTAATTGGTAGAGAGGGGTCTTGATTGGTTTCAGCTTCTTTGGTATAAATTAAATTACAGGTGCACTAGAGGAGCAACAATAAGACAACCATGAAGCCTGACTGGCATTTGCCATAGAATACCAGAATTGGAAGGTCCACTACTGGCACCCTGTGCTTTTCACAGAGGATAACAGGTTCACCCTGAGCACATGTAACAGATGTGAAAGGGTCTGGAGAAGCCGTGGAGAACATTATGTTGCCTGTAACATTGTTCAGCATGACCAGTTTAGTGGTGGGTCAGCAATGGTCTGGGAAGACATGTCCATGGAGGGACACACAGACCTCTACAGGCTAGGTGATGGCACCCTGACTGCCATTAGGTATCAGGATGAAATCCCTGGACTCTCTGTCCAAACTGGCACGTCTGCAGTGGGTCCTGGGTTCCTCCTGGTGCATGATAATGCTTGGCCTCGTGACGAGATTATGCAGGCAATTCCTGGAGGATTCCTGTGTGGATTGGAGCACACAGGCTAGCCTTCACCACTCATGACCCTGTTGCTGGTTCACCATTGTTCGTTCCTTGGACTACTTTTGATAAATACTGACCACTCCAGACCGGTAACACCCCACAAGAGCTGCCTTTTTGGAGATGCTCTGAACCAGTTGCCTAGCCATCATAATTTGGCCCTTGTCAAAATCAATCAAATCCTTATGCTTGCCCATTTTTCCAGTTCCTAACACATCAACTTTGAGGGCAAAATGTTCATTTGCTCTCTCATGGGATGCCAACAGTTCTACAAAAATTTGGATTTGGTTCATTCTTCATATATTGGATCAAAACACTATACAGCTCTCCAAATGCATGTGTTAGGACAAATGATCAGAGTTGTCCGCTTTCCCCCTCAGTTTTTGTCATTTTCATCAAACTACTAGCCGCAGCAATCCGACAAAATGTAGATATAAATGGATACAGACCACAAGATAAGCCTGTATGCTGATGATGCATTACATTTCCTTGGGAACTCACAAACCTCTCTTCTGAAGACAATCACACTCATAGATAAGTTCTCATCCATATCAGACTACTCCACTAACTGGAGTAAATCAACATTTCTGCCTCTGACCTGTAAATTTCAGAACTCAACTACAGTCGGGTAACATTAGATATTTAGGTATACATTTTTCCACCGGTCTCTCGGTATAACTGAGCCATATTCCTCTGGTAGAAGTTAATCTCACATTTTGGAAAACTTGGCCTATATCACTCAATGGTCAGTCGTCACAATTAAAATGATAGTTCTGCCTAAATCAAACTACTTGTTCTCACTGATCTCTAACAAACCCTTTACTGCCTGGTTTAAGTCACTGGGCTCAAACATCTCAACATTTTAATCAAATGAACCATTGAGAATAAGCCAAAACACAATGGTGGTTTAGAACTACCAAATTTTTATTAGTATTTCTTATCCAATAGATTGCTTATATGCTTCAAAATTGATCAAATCAAGCACACTAGACAGCTCATGGCTGGACCTAGGACAAACACTCTGTGGAAAAGTAAAAATCTCTAATCTGCTTTTCATAAGACAAAAACCTTTCACCATGGCACAAGGAGGGGATAAAACACCTAGAAAATGTTATTCAAGGCGAAAACTTTAACGCCATTTCATTTAATTTCAGGAACTCACATCAAAACATGGAATCAACAACAGTAAGTTTCTTGATTATCAGCAATTGAAATGTATCAGACAGGAACAATTTAATCCCAATCAACTGAACTTAGAAATACCTACTTGGGTAACAGAATGTATATATTTCTGTACATCGAAATTGTGATAAAAATGTATACAGTAAGTTATTATTAAAAATTGATGGTTCAATCTCCCTTCCAACCATAAAGTGAGAGTGAGATCTTTCCAGCAATCCAAATCAACACTTCTGGACACAAATATGCTTAAATACATTCAAAATGACTAAAAGCCCAACTTACAACTTATACAATGTACTTATACAAATATGCAATATACAAAGATGAGCACTGCTGAACAGTCTCGTGCTGGTTTCACACCTGTCCCCTCAATTTTAATAGCATTCTACTTTTTCACACAGTCATGCTTACTATTTACAACTCATTCACTCTCTCTGTATAGAGCAAATGAGCTAAACAATTTCTTCAGCACGCTTAGTTCACAGCCCAGTGCCTGCTGCTACCTCTTCCACCAGACACCCTGGCCTCCACATGGCCCCACTGCCTTCAGTGTTTTTGCCTTTTTTCCTCACAAAATGAACTCTGTAGGTTATATCCCAAGGTCAGGAGACCACTGAAGAAAGTACACCAGGTCAAGTCTGCTGGCCATGGCGGCATCAGCACCAAGTTTCCAAGAACTTGCTGCTAGGCATCTCCCTGTGATCCCGAGTCACATTTACAACCTGAGTCTGAAGTAGGAGAAAATACCAGCACTGTAGAAAACATTCTCTGTGATTCCTGTTTGGGAGAAGTTAACAGCATCAGAGCTTAACGATGTTGACTAGATGCTATCATATCAAATGTGATCAAAGTGCTGGCTTAACTAGTGTGACTAGCCTTGGCCACAGGTGAAAACATATCTCGACTCTCAGCAGTTTGCATATAGATGAAATCTTGGAGTGGCTGACATAATAATTTCTATACTGCAGAGATCATTTAGTAGTGACAGCACAGTGAGTTTCACATTTAATTGTTCAAGTGGATTTAAATAAGGTGCGATATTACTTGTAGCATCATCCAACCACTGCTACAGGAAATGACAGTAAAAATGTCCACCATGTTCAAACATCATTGTTTACTAACTAACTGATAGGGAGACTGCAATATTTAAGATGTGGACAGTGTGCCATCTGATTTGGTGATGTGTTGTACAGGAGCTTCAATGTCCAATCTCCATTCCTTTACACCTTGTACAACTCGGTCCTGCCACCTTCAGAAATGCTCTGATTCTGAAGTAGTCAGAATGTAAGTAACAGGCAGGAGGAGTACAGAGGACTAGTGGATGAATTTGTGCAGTAGTCTGGGAGGAATCATCTGCTTCTGAATGTGAATAAGATCTGAGAGATGGTGATACCAGCACTTCAGACATAAAAAGACAGTTACATGGCCAGTGTCTATCCTGGAACAAGGTCAGTGACCATCGCAGTGTATTTTGTTGTGGCTTGCTGTCAGACCAGCAACAGAGATGGTCCTGTACCACAGTACTGTAAAATACCCAGTTTAGCTTGCATTAACTGGGAAGACTGCCAGGCTCCAGCCTATGAAAATTCCTCACTTCACATTACCCTATTTTGTAGTCAACTGCCTATCAGATGTAATTACTCAGTTGAATTTAACCAATGACTACACCCTGTAATTCAATAACTCGTGGAGCTTGTGGACTTTCAGCATGTCACATCGTGAAGGAATTTTGCCCGCTCCTTTTTTAATATGTTGCTTTATGTTGCTTTTCCTTTCTATTTTAAAAATTATGGATTTTGCTTTATTTTAATTTGAAAAACTTGACCTATTTCCGATACCAACAGAACAATTGCACGTGGAGGAAACACATCTATTACCTATTGTTGGAAGAAAAATAACTATAAAGCTATGCAGGTTACTTTAAGTCAGCTTTCCTATGGACATTCTAAACGTTTATGTCATTACTCTACCTGTATTTATGGAAATAAATCTAATTAAAAGTACTTAAATGAAATCAATGAAATAAAGTCCTAATAGCTTTGAAAATAGTAAAAGTAAAAACCAAAGAAAACCTGGTTTCAGTTTAATTTGAACTCAAGCTCAATCTCAGATAAAGCCTGTAAGTCACCAGTACTTGTGGTGAAAGCAAACCAACCTATTCATGCACTGTTTCCTCGACGACCTCTCTTTCTCGATTTGAAATAAACGACAAAGGCAACTCCAGACTAGCCATTTCTGTGCATGCATGCATTGAATTCTGCACCTAATCTGCACCACAAATTATTTTGCTACCACAATAAACCAGGAAGTGAGGGAAACAGATACAGAACTAAACATAGGGGAATTGACACAGAAGGGAAAGGCTGGAAAACACTAAGGGACTCGACAAAGATGAAAACAAACTGAAGCTATTTAATAAGAAACAGGATTTGAAATTCAACACACAACCTTTCTGAAGTACAACCATTTTTTCAAAGCACTGATTTACAGCCTTACTGGACAATATCTTTTACTTCCCAAGTGGTTCGAGTTCCCTCAAGTTCCAAAGTATGCCGAGGTGCTTCCTTTCATCTGCTGTAGGCTAAACTGTGAATTGTGTGTAGATTCTTTCCTGAGACTGGGGTATCTCTGGGTCCAAATGTTATTAGAACCCCTTGCTTGGGTCAGTGAATCTTTGAAGTGTGCAGGGCTGCTTGAACCTCTTTAGAGGAAACATTTACTTACCCACATGTGTTTTTAAAGCATTGGTCTGATCCCCAAGAATAAAGTTAAACATTCCCACTGGCCAGGCATTTCAGTGATAACATGTTGTAGAAAACGCCTTACTACTTACAGCCTCTGTAAGCCGGTGTAGAGCTCCATATCGAAATCCCTCAAGGTCTGCAGACCAGTCCAGTTCTCGATGTGTCTGTAAAGGAGTACAGGCAAGAGACTGTAGTAGGGTGTACTAATGTAACAAGTTAAAAATTTCTAATATGTAATAATCTAACAATTTCTTTCATGGATCAGATTTGTTGGGCTGTTTATTCTATAATGTGTCAGATAGTTAGCCCTGTAGCCCAGTTGGTTTCCAGTTATGCCTGCTTCCTGCCACAGTCCAAGGACACTGAAGTGTGACATGTTAGGTTGATTAATGATTCTAACGTTGCTGTAGCAAAATAAATATTTCATAACTTTGAGCAGAGTGATTGAACTGATGATTGACATATGACATGGTTTAAATACATTAGAGCAGGGATATCAAACTCATTTTACATGGTAGGTCACATACAGCCCACTTTGATCTTAAATAGTCGATTAGATCCCAGTTACCCCTGTACAGGAGGTCTGGACCGGCTCTCCATCTAACGGGTGAGAGTCTCTATATCCCTATGGGTATTATCCTATTAGGTGAACTGAGACGGATTTAAGCTGGTGTTGATGAGACTCGCCATGGTAGACTTGCTGGACCAGTGAAACTCTGCTTTCTGTCAGTTTAAAGTTTACTTATACATTTCATTTCTGTGACCTCTCAGCATAAGAAAAAGAAACGCAATTTCAATTGGTTGTCTCAGTTTTCCCAAAAGATAAGAAAATGCTGCTGTAGTTAATGAAAAGTGTCCGTATGACTTTTTGGGCTTTAACTGTAAGACATAAAGGTGTAAAATTGCAGAAGAATTTTTCGTAATTCATTGCCCAAACTGTCCTGTAATTACAAAGCTATAGCACATAGAAAGAGAAAATGCTGAACGCAGGTCAAATTAAAGAGATGAATATTTGTTCAAGATTTGGTGGAGATCAGTGAATACTGGACTCTAGAAATTGATCAGCTAGACACAACACCAGTCCAAATGTCCCTGAGCATTTCTCTCCGGATTGCATATTTACAGCAGACAGTTAAAAAAGTGGTCAACCACATTTTGAGCAGTAGTGCCATTACGTAACCCCAAAGCATGTACATACTGTAGTCTCGAGATTACTAAATATAACTGAAAATGTTCAAACCAACTATTTTTGTGCCCAACAGTATTACTACTGCCTGTCCTTACTCCTCCTCCTGTCTCTAGTCCTCCTTTCTATTTCTCCCCCTCTCCTCTTTCCTTCCTCAACTTGGCACTGTTTGAAAAGTCACAAACAAACCATCAATGTTTGCTTGCCAGAAGGAACTGCAATGTTACAGCAGCCTCCTACACACTCTGCCTCCAAAGTGTGAGAGACACAGCCATAGAGAGAGGGAAAGCAAATTTGGAAAGAAAATCACAGACCAAATGTCATCTGTTTTGGTCGTAGGGATGACGACTGCCAAATGTGGAGCTGAAAGAGCAGTTTATTGTTAAAGTCTTTATCCATTTCCCTTCTTGTCTGAAGTAATTACAACAAATATATATCAATTTTTATTGCACATACAGTGTTGTGCAAAAGTCTTGAGAAATCCCCATTTCTTTGTATTTTACTTACAAGGAGCCAGACTCTTAACTAAATAATTAAAGTGATCTTGGGTAACAGTCTTCCAGGTCTGTCAAAGTTTTTCTTTGGACTTTTTCATTCACTTTCAGTTCAGTTGTACCTGTTCATTTTTTTCTGTTTATTATTATGTAATTAATTGACCTCTAAATCACCCAAGCATAAAAAAGCACCTAACTCAAGTAATGAACCAATGTTGTGTATACACAGAACAGACAACTTGGGATGTCTGTAAATGGACTGATTCTTTTACAGTGCTTACTCTACTTGAGCGTTCAGAGTGCTTTATATAACATGCCTCATTCCCCCATTCATAGAAGCATTTGTTTTTTTTATGTCTTAGTTGTTTTTTTTTTAGGTTTTGTTAAACTGTTAAAACATGGGTGATGTCAGAAAAGCTAGAAAAAAACCCCCTAAAAGCTTTCGACCTTTAAAGTGACCTTGAAAGTTATGATGGAAAATTTCTAGTTTATTCTCATATTTAGATTTAGGTGCTTAGAATTTCAATGTGGAATTCTGTATTTTCTTTTATCTCTTAGGTGAAGGACGTGTGTGTCAATATGACCTGATGTAGGCTGCTTAACTATGTTATCTGCTGACTGTTAGGGTGTAGAAGGATGAAACTCCCAGAAAGACCAGTGACAGGTGCTTCCTGGAACATACATAGTGGGAGCTCGCTCCCTGCCCAGGAATTGCACAGCAAAAGCGTTGGGGTGGGGTTGATTTATCACAGCATTCAGTTTTCTTGGGTACACATCTGCCATCAGTTTAGAGGAACTGCAAATAAAGTTCAGCTGACATAGAAGCTTTTTTCTGACATTTACTCTGTCACCTATGATATGATGTATCTGAGGCTGAGACACCATGGGGCCCAAAAACCATGATTATTAGGCTACAACAGTCATTTTAGTATTAGCTAGTAAACAACAGTTAGCTAATGTAGTTCAAAAGACTAGTGTCATCTCACTTTGGTAATATAATGTAAAAATAATATGGTCAACATTAAATTTATTGTATTATAATATGAAATATATTTAATTCTAAATTTATAGCAGTGAAATTTAATACAAATACCGAGCTTCAGTAAAAATTCAAGAAAATTCTATTTAACATGACTTTAAAAAGAACATTTACAAGCTGTGATCAGTTGTTTGTGATAAAATAAAGAGTACACTGATACATTAAATATACCTTTATTTCCTGTTAGAAAGCTGAATCATGCCATATCATAACCATATCAGAGCCTTAAACTGGCTGATTTTTGCTCAATGGGTCAAACAGGGCAGAGTTTTTTTTAACTGTGGAATTGTTATTTATTTACATACATCAGCAAACAAAAAGTGCAAAATATATAAATAAGCATATACATCCCCAAAACACTTCTTAATTCCATTTCTTGGTTATTATTGGGACTATTAAACCTTCTTTTTATATAAATGTATATATAGTTTATTGACTGTCCCCATTTTTATAGTTTTGACTTTCATTGGTACAATTAAAAAAGAGAAAAAGAAAACAAAATAAGAAATAAGAAAAACAAAAAAAAAGATGAAACTATTGCAACCATTCAACCAGAAATCAGTCTGTTTTATAGTCTTGCAGTAATGTTGATGCATAACAAAGACAGCCTTCAGACAGTTTTCCACTTCTCTTGGGTGATTCTGATTTCATCCATGAAGCTGTTATTATGTTTTTGCAATCAGTATCATAATTTTGAATAAATAAAGCCATTTCTCGTTTATTATATTATCCGGGTGTATGCCCAGTATATAAAGTAACACATCCAACGTAGCCTCAATTCCCAACATGTCTTTAATCTCTGTTAATACATCTTTCCAGAAATTAAGTAACCGAGAGCAACGCCAAAGTTATATTCGGAAAATTGCCGATCTGCCCACCACCTCTTTGGGGAACAGGAACAAACAGGGCAGATATGATACAAACACACAACATCCTTACATAATAAAATCTAATACTGTAGATCTACTCACCTCAAAATATATGAAGCGTATAAATATCTAAAGGAATAATATGCAACAAACACAGCTGTATTATCAATCCAAAATGCACCATGTTTTATGAAACTGAAGACTGACCTTTATTTTCAGGTACATTCTGGTGCTGATACTTACATACTTTAAGTTTTTGAATGTGTAACTTTCACTGCCCTTTATACTTTTTACTTGGACATCTTCTTTCAGCAAAGTAGCAATACACAGTACAGTTGTCTGTATGTGCCACATTTGTATAGTCTAAGCTTTCTATATTGTACAGTTTTGTGGTTTAGGTGCATAAATATCCTTGTATTTTTTTGTGCTTTTGTGTATTTTATGTACACTACCAGTCAAAAGTTTGGACACAACTTCTCATTTAATGGTGTTTCTTTATTTTTACTACTTTCTGCATTGTAGATACAAACTGAAGACATCCAATATATGAAGCAAGATATATGGAATTATGGAGCAAAGAAAAAAATTATAACTTAATAAATATGTCTTTTATTTTAGTTTTCTGAAAGTAGCCACCCTTTGCTTAGCTGACAGAGCTGCAAACCCTCGGCCTTCTCTCAGTGAGCTTCATGATGTATCACCTGAAATGGTTTTCACTTCACAGGTGTGTCTTGTCAGGGTTCATTTGTGGAATTTCTTGCCTTCTTAATGGGGTTGGGACCATCAGTTGTGTTGTGCAGAAGTCAGGTTGGTACACAGCTGACAGCCCTATTTGACAAATGTTAGAATCCATATTATGGCAAGAACCAATTAGCTAAGAAAAGAGAAATGACAGTCCATCATTACTTTAAGAACTGAAGGTCAGTCAGTCTGGAGGAATGCTAAAATTTGAATGTGTCCCCAAGTGCAGTCGCAAAAACCATCAAGTGCTACAACGAAACTGGCTCACATGAGGACCGCCCCAGGAAAGGAAGACCAAGAGTCACCTTTGCTACTGAGGATAAATTCATCTGAGTCACCAGCATCAGAAATCACAAGTTAAGAGCACCTCAGATTAGAGTCCAGATAAATGCCACACAGAATTCCAGTAGCAGACACATCTCTACATCAGCTGTTCAGAGGAGACTGTGAATCAGGCCTTTATGGTCAAATAGCTGCTAAGAAACCACTACTAAGGAAAAGCAACAAGCAGAAGAGATTTGTTTGGGCCAAGAAACACAATGAAAGGACATTGGACCAGTGGAAATCTGTGCTTTGGTCTCATTGTCCAAATTTGAGATCTTTGGTTCCACCCACCGTTTCTTTGTGCAACACAGAAAAGGTGAACAGATGGTCTCTACATGCATGGTTCCCAATATGAAGCATGTAGAAGAAGGTGTGATGGTGTGGGGGTGCTGCAGGATGCTGTGGTAGCATGGCTACATAGGTTCCAAATGTATCTGGCCCTTGAGTTGATCCATCTATTGTTCACCAAAGCCTCATCAAAAATAGTTAAAATTGCCAAATTAACTGGACAGGAAATCAACAATACATTTTGTGGAGGGATGAACTAAAACTTGAAATTTTTGGTTCAAAAATTTAATTTGTTATTAAGTACGAAGGTACAACAATGAGTCTATAGCCTTCTGTAAAACACGATGGAGGCGCTGACATGTTTTGGGGCTCAATTTCAGCCAGCGTTGTGAAAATTGATGGAATTACATTCACAGAAAGGTACTGTCAGATTCCGATCATCCATACAGTGCCAACTGGGAAAGATATGAAACTTCCCTGTCTGTCATTTTAAACTTCAATTACACATTTAATCCCTGTGATATCTCAGAATATGAAATAACTGCAAGAGTATGTCTAATTTTTTTCTAAATCATAAAAAAGATCCTGCTATAGTCAGTGAATTAAATCTGTCAGCATGACTCTTTGTGCTTAAACTGTAAGAAATAAATGTGTAAATGTGACCTCCCAGCCCATTGTTCCTTCAGTGGGCTGGTTTCAGTCGTTATGCAAATATACTGTTTATAAGATTGGGGAAACCTGCAGTCAGCTGAGACTGAAGAAGTCACTTGGATGAGTGACGAAACGTTTCTCCCACAAAACGCTACGTCCAGATGAACAGAATCAACTTTTGGAAATGTGTAAAGTCTGTAAAATAGCAGATTTAGCCATATTCGTAAAAATTAAAACACTCAGTGTTCATCAGTCAACTTAAGGAAAAAGTAATGAAGGTTAGAACTCAGCAGGTCATCTACTATTGATCCTTGGATACTCCAGTCTGCATGACAAATATCCTTGGGCAAGATACTAACCCCAAATTGCAATGTGCCAAGTGTAAAGTTTGGTGGAGGTGGAATTATGGTGTGAGGGATGTTTTTCAGGAGTTCAGCTCCCTACTAGCAGTGAATTGAACTCTTAATGCTTCAGCATACCAAGACATTTTGGACAATTTCAGGCTCCCAACTTTGTGGGAACAGTTTGGGGATGGCTCATTCATGTTCCAACATGACTGCACACCAGTGCACAAAGCAAGGTCCATAAAGATATGAGTGAGTTTGGTGTGCAAGAACTTGACTGACCTGCACAGAGTCCTGACCTCAACCCTATAGAACAACTTTGTGATGAATTAGAGTGGATACTGTGAGCCAGGCCTTCTCGTCTAACATCAGTGTCTGATCTCACAAATATGTTTATGAAAGAAAGGTCAAAAATTCCCATGAACACACTCATAAACCATTGTGGAAAGCCTTCCCAGAAGAGTTAAACCTGTTATAGCTGCAAAGGGTGGGCTATGGATTAAGAATAAGATGCCAAGTCATGTTAACATACATGCAATATAGTGTACATATTAACTCTGTCCTGTTAGACCCATTTAACAAAAAAATCAGTCTGTTTGCAGAATATGTATTACACCAGTGTGTCTTTCATTTCCATCAGAAACATGCACAATGATCACATCTTGTGATTTTTTTCCCCATATAAGAAACTAAAGGTCAACAAGTGCAGTGGTTGATTATATTAAAGAATAACATTGGTGCCTGAGATGAAGCCTTGTGGAGTAGAAGAAGGCATAAAGTGATATAAAATTGCAGCAGTCTTTTCTCAGCATTAGATATCAATTACCAGTGAAACATCTCAGAGGTCCAAGGTGTACCTTGCCTCTCGCCCTAAGACAGCTGGGATAGGCTCCAGCACCCCCCGCGACCCTGAAAAGGATAAGCGGAAGAGAATGGATGGACGGATGGACATCTCAGAGTATATCATCCACCACCACTATAGTCCTGACTCACAAAGTTAAAAAACTTTATCCTGATTGACACCAAAATATTATGGGTTCATCCATTGCTCATTGCTTTACTTTTGTTTTTGACATGAGTGTCAATTATCTTACCTGTTGACAGGTAGTAGTCACATTAATGTTAAATGTAAATGGTGATCAGTATGCTAAAGACAGGAAATACCTTGTCTATTTTAGGCAAAAGTGCTGCCTGGATAGACTGGGCAAGACATAAGCTACAAATAACATGCATGAATTCTCTGGACTGTAACTTGCACTTCTTTTATCTTTATTTATCTTATTTTCTTAGCCGAAGAATGTGAATGTAAAAACCTACAAGCTGCCAATGGAGAGATGGCAAACTGTGTTCATTGTTCTGGTAACAGTGACAACAAAGATCTATCTTATATTATCTAATCTTATCTATTATCACAGTGCTGCAAACTGAATATCATAGTGATTTTGAAGACCATTTAATACCCATTTGCGTTCTCATCTCCATCAGATAATCTCGAGAAAAGTTATAGGCCACAGTGTATGTTTTTAGTTGTGGCATTCAATTGTATGACCCATGATAACATGGTTATCAAGATCACTTAACATAGTGTTTTCACTAAAAAGTTTTAAGACTCAAGAATGCACCCATACAACTGAACACAAATCCCCAAACAAGTCAAATTTGTTTATTTCATTACTTTTGAAATATTTTCACAAGATTACATACAGCATTGTGGTCTGACTTAAAATTAAATTTAAAAGGCTTGTGGTCCAAATGAAATCCAAGCACTGAAGCCAAAGTAGCCACGGCAACCACTACACACCCACAAAGTCTCTGATCAGCTGTTCTCTAAAATTACTTTGCATTCAGCAGGAGGAAACACAGTCAGCAGAGCTGTCCAGTGCTGATTTTCAGCAACCATCTACACAGGCTTCTAAGAGCTGCTGGTGAGGAAATTCTTGGCTATTATTACCACATGATTTAGTACTAATCAAGTCACTATATCCATACAAGAACCTATTGGCACAAGCTCGGGCAAAATGTCACTTGATTGCATTGATGACATTGGACCTGCCACATATATCAGTAAACTTGACATGTTGAAAGGATATTGTTAAGTTCCATTAACCAAGAGGGCATCAGAAATTTCTTGTTTTGTGACTCCAGATAGTTTTCTCCAGTATACTGTCATGCCTTTCGGTTTATATAATGCTCCAGCTACATTTCAGAGGCTTGTAAACAAAGTACTGGATGATGTGCCAAACAGAGTATATCTTTATGATGTCGTCGTGTACTCCAATGATTGGGCTGACCACCTTGCTACTTTCAAGAGGTTGTTCCCGCCCTCCTTTGTCCCCCTGTTTCCCCTCCCTCTCCAGCGAGGAGTTAAACAGTTTGATGGCATGTGGGACAAAGGAGTTTTTAAGTGTGCTGGTCCTAGACTTTGGGAGAAGCAACCTGTCGCTGAGCAGACTCCTCTGGTTGTTTATGACCATATGCAGAGGATGCCCAGCAGTGTCACTGCCACTGTCACCAGAGTGCCCAGCTTCATGCCAACCACAGAGCCAGTCTTCCTGATTAGTTTTTCCAGCCTGGCTGAGTCCTTCTTTGCTGTGCTGCTCCCCCAGCACACCACTGCATAGAATAGTACTCCAGCAACCACTGAGTGGTAAAACATCCTCAGGAGCTTCCTGCAGATGTTGAAGGACCTCAGTGTCCTGAGGAAGGTCTGCTTTGGCCTTTTTTATACAGGTGCTGTGTGTTGCATGACCAGTCCAGTTTGTTGTCCACCCACAGCCCGAGGTACTTGTACGTGTTGAGTCTTGGCTGATGCACTTTCATGTGCCCTATGATCTTGATCTCGTCTTTTGGAGGTCCAAACATCTTGTTTGGACTTGTAAGGTTGGATGTCTTGCAGACTGTTTTCTCCCTCCCCTTTGTTTTCCATTTCTCCGTGGGTACACAGAATGCAGGTTGGTGCCAATTTAGAATCCCCAGCTAACTGGATGGAGGAGAATTTGAAAGGACCAACCAGGATTGAGGACTCTCATAAAAAGGCCTGTGGCTGGACTGCTGATGACTGTTTGGCACATCTGTGTTGCTGCTCTGG